>JAKUCV010006678.1:0-40174 GCA_028386065.3 Turnera subulata | reverse complement strand
AGGGATTCAATACAAACAAAAATCGCCAAGAAGGTGGAGACAAAGAGACATGCTCAACAATTTCAGTTCGAGAAGAATCAAATCCATTACAAAATGATAGGAAAAACAAAAAACAAAAAATTATTCATCTTGATGCTTAGGAGAATTGTTTTTACCTATTATGGTAATGATGCATTTATTTGGCATTTGTATGCAAAATAACGTGGTAGTTCAAATTGCTAGAATTAATTTAGTTTATGTTTACATGGGATATGAGGTGAATAATGTTTTTATGCTCTATTGAGAATTCAAAAATTTGTACGAAAATTTCAGCTCTTAAGGATGTATGATAACAGAAACATCAGGCCCCCCTTGAAGGTTGTGTTGGCCAACCCAGAATTTCAATGTTCACATGCCTGCCATTACCACATGGCCTAATCCTCATCATGCCAATATACCACTTAATATTTTATACGGCAGTAGCGGCAATTGGAAAAAGAAGACCTCACTTAATATTTTATATGGCCATTAGTTTCAATTCCTTTTTTTCTTTCAGATTGGTTGAGCAGCAAGTTTGATGCGTATACTGTTAAAATAATTTTAAACCATACAATAATATAAAAAAATTAAAAATTTATAAAGAAAATATATTTTTTAAAAAAAATACTAACCAAGCCCGTAGAATCCACGGGTAGTGAACTAGTTTGAATAAAAAAGTAAGCAAAAACGATACCGTTAAGCCATTACTTGTAAGAGCTATAGTTTACATACATATGTTACGGTGAAGTATTGAAACACAAAGGGCGAATTATATCACCAAAAGAAAGGCTTTGATGTTTTTTCCAGTTGCAGCTTTGTGTCACATACTTATTTTTGCCATCTACTGAAAACAGGCATTAAGGGTATCTCCTAATTGAAGAGGCGACCAAGCATTGCTTCGCAGTCTGTCATGAGCTTGTAAAGCAAATCAGTGGAGAAGAACGACTCTTGCATAACCCTTGGCATGGAGGAGAACTCTAAGGAAGTGCCTGTCCGTTTGTTGTGCTTCTTCACAATCTTGACCAGTCCTGTATGTATATATATAGAGAAGAAAGGAAGAATCAGAGACAGAGATATGGCTGCTTAGAGCACAGGAATTACATGTTTACCAGCCTTGTCATAAGCCTTTTCCAGTTTAGGATGATCTTCTTTCCATTGCATTCTGTTTAGGATGATCCTACATAACTTTGTCTTTAACCAAAAATGTCCCAAAAATATAGTAACAAAGGAAAAAGGAAAGCTAGAAAAATTGAGGTACCTATAAAGTTGAGGACACTGTAATGAAGCAGCAAAAGCATTTCTGCATGGAATTCTAACAAATGATTCTGTAACTCCATCTTCTTCTCTTCTTCATTCTCCAAGTTCCCTACTCTAATTTGCAGTTCCTGCAATGGGAACCATTAGGAAAACATTTAAGCAACCGAGTCAATACTTGGTAACAAATAAACACATGTCTTGTCTACACATGTTGTCAGAAACAGATATTGATCTCTCCTTTGTTTTTACCAGTCATTGTTAGCATGCAAACAGCCTTCGTTAATACACAAGAATGATCTGCGAAAACTACCTTTATTCGGATGATATAGTCTTCTTCTTTGTCGAAGTAAAAGGTGTTAACCTTGTCTAGTTCACTGTCCAATAATCTGGTGAAACCAACATCCAGTAATCCTCTGCTAGTAAGTCTTGACAGTTGGTTCTGCACCATTTTGCTCCTTGACCAGGGGTTGATCAGCTTCAGTTGCTTCTTTAACTGCTTATAACATATAAATTGAGCCTTCCATTCGGGCAAAGTTTTCTCAACCTCGTTGCGAAGCCTTTTTCCATACTTCATCTTTTCTTCTTTTGATATTGAGAGGATCTTGAAAGTGAGATTCGAACTCGGAGACCTTATTCCTCTTGCTTTGTAATTCAAGAGAAAAGAATAACAACACACAGCATATATATAACATAATCAAGCCGGCAAATTCCTTCAAGCCAAACCAGATATTCACTGATTGTTTCAATGCTCAAGATATTCTAAGCTGGTTATAAGGTTCCTGTCTGCAAACGACAATAATGTGCCTCGGATTAGTCGAAGGTCTAGATACAATGTGATTGGACCTATTCGCCGCTGTTTCACTCAAGAAACTCATGTCTCAAAGTTTTGTGGCAAATCAGCAAGTCATGGAATGCATCTCTGTGCTTAATTAAGAAACTAATTAAGCTTAAAGCAGGCCATGTTGCGGCATATTCCTTAAACTTAGGTGCTGCTATACTTGCTGGGTGTTTTCTTCCAAAATACGTAACAAATCTGATGACTTAGCTACTTGTCTTGTGTGCTTGTTTTCATGGGAGGATATTACAGCGTAAAAAACAAGAGCTAGCCCAGCTGCATTTCCCAAGAGCATCGGAACTAGGTAGCCTGGATGATTCCAAACAGAATACTGTGTAATAACAAATGTTAGAAGCCACAATCGAGATATATATAAAAAAAAAAAAAAAACAGGATTCCCGTATGCCTCCGTACTGCCACCATTAATTGTTTCCAACCAGATGAAGCCGGTACTTGTGCAAAGAAACAAGGAAGAGGGAACAAAGCTTTGCCTTCCACACCACACTTGCTATATAATAATATTAAGAGCCATTGAAGAACTTTAAAATAACATTACCAAATGAAAAAGATTGAGCATGTATCATTAAAATAATCGGACAGAATGTCTGAGAGAAGGGTCTAACTACTTAAGGGGTTTTGAGGTTTTTTACTTTTGCATTTTAGTCGAATAACTTAAGTGTCAATTCCAACATCACATATGAAATATCTTCCTTTGATCTATGACAAGCAAAGGTTATACCTAGCCTGTTAAAATTAGCATTTTTGTAATCAAAGATTGGCATGGTATGGACCTTGCAGATGTGATTCCCTCATTTCCAATTATGGCTTCATCTCAAGAATTCTTATTGGCAGCCTCAAAATATAGCGAAATAAAAGTATTTCAGATGGCGTGAGACCAGTAACTGAACATTTAAATTGACATTCTATTCCTTCAGAGGCTAACCGAACTCAAACTGGATCGGTTTAGGGCCTTATGGGTTTTCTAGACACAAGTAATCAGATTAAAACAATGTCATTTTAGCAAAAAACAAGATAACATACAATACCAAAAAAGAAAAACATGATAAATTATATTACTACCCCTGGTAAAGGATAAGATACAACAGGCAAGATCACCACAATGGTTTGTACAGATACAGTAAATCAATAGAAATTTGAATAGGGAGCAATGCTGCAGAAGCAACAATTCTGAATGCTTTACAAGTTGACACGAAAGACCAACTAAGTGAAGAATTCTACTATATCTCCCATTTTGGTAGGTCACAACGAGCACCTTCAGAATCAGAACTCTGTGGGAGGTTTTAATCTCATCAGCCTTCTCACTCTATCTTTGTCAGTATTCTCCAGCAATCCCTTCAAAGCATAGAAAAGAGGAATAACTTTCAAACCAATGCCAAAAATAACCGGCAGCAGAAAGCATAATTATCTAGCAGAAAAGTTAACCCACAGCCATCCCACCCCTACCCAAAAGAGTCAAAAATTTCCAACTTTCCATTGTTTTTGACGGTTAAACAATTTAGAATTTACCATGACCTTACCTTCCAAACAATTTCGTCCAGACATACGCATATCTTTCCGTACTTATCAAGAAAAAGGCGCTCGGTAGGAGGCTTCCCGCATACATCCTTCACAGCAGATGTTATAGCAAAGATGACTTCTGACACTGGAAAAAGGCCACAAAGTAAAAAGAAGAAAACAAAAGTAAATTATCAGTGATTTCAATACTAATAAACTTGTTTATTAATTTTTCTGTTGATTATAGATTTATAGTTCATTAGGTAGCACCTCCCGTATGAATACTACTGGGGCTTAATTGGCCACTCACCGTTCAGATCAAATCATAGCACACAAAAATGCTACCATTAATTTTTCCAAAAAAGAGAAACATCAATTTTTCTATATATATCACATAAATCATGTCACCAACATGTATTCTAGTAGGCGGGAAGGGGAATCAAACTCCTGATAGGCAATTGCCTAACAGTCTCCAATGGATGAGTTGAGCCTATCTCCCTGTCTCAGACATTTTAAGCACAAGAGAGAAGCTATTACTGAATATAAGTCACTAAACCTAGAAGACGTAACTCAAAAGAGAGACCCGATTCAACCTTCCACAGTTTGTAGTTTACTAATGTCTACTTTTACACATATATGAATGTCCGTTCAAGTAGTATAAGTAGGAACGGTTGTTGTTTTTACGACTGTAGAGGCTCGTGACATATCTGTTATATTTGACTGGACTATGGTTTTTTTTTACTCTTATCATTAATTTCATAGTTAATTTTCTCACAGACCTTATCTTGCTGCATATACGAGTAATGATTACACACGCAAATACTACCCAAAACACATTCTACAGGATAATGGTCCATGCCAAGATGGATAATTTGTTAATATAATTACTAGAAACTGTTGTCATGCATTAATAATAGAAGCACTGATAACAATTAACTGGATTCAACAAGTAATAAGATTGTTCCTCCAAGGCTGCAGTGCATGATTATAGATCGGAAGATAGACTTAAAATTTGCTTCTGATCAAATGTGTGAGTGCTAAAGGTACAACTGCTAACGTAACCATATTGTTGTGAAACAATGAAATGTGAGGAAAAAAAAGTTTATCCTCTCACCAAATATCACCCCTTTCCAATTGATGTATATACAAAGTAATTTTTTTAATATTTTTAGTGATGTGTAGCCAAGTGGTTAAAGTGCAAACAGCTTATTCACAATAAACAGATGACATAAACTCAAGTTGAAAACACACCACAATCAGTTTAGAATTCTAGACAGGGAAGAGATACAGTTCAAGCAGCGTTTTGAAACTAACAAAAAATGAAACTACAAAATAGATCGATAGCCAGAGCATTCGTCGTTCTACTATATCAAGGACAAGGACCAAACCTCCATCTTTCCATCAGAAAAACGGACACCTGAACATGTGAACTGTTGCTATCAGAAAGTCTACAGTAAAATTCTTAATTTAGCCTAGATTTACTAGAGATCACGGGGATGCACATTAAGCTGGAATCACATTTAAACACACTGATCAACAACATATACTGTGTCAAGAAATATAACAGAAATCTCCACCGAAATATGTGTTACACCTGGATGATACTTAATGAACAAGAGAAGAATCATACGTACTTGTGAGAAGCAACAAGGAGCTCTTCATTTCTTACACCTTTAAGATTATCAGCCCCGAGCCTAACCAGGAAGGATCTCCAATGCAGCCTTTCCTCCGCTGGAACTCCACTAAACCTGCAATAAATCATACAAAAAAATCAATTCTTGAAAGCTAAAATCACTTGACAGCTAAAAAAAAACTACATAGTTGGCAGCTGAAACAGCAGAAGTTTGGTGAAAGCAAACACCTTTAAAATCGAACAAAATCAGAAACCCTTTAAGATCTAAAACCCCCAAAAGGGTACTCAAAACTGAAAAAACCGCATCGAAACAAAGACCACAAGTGAAAATCCAAAACCAAGGAGCAGTAGCTCAACCACTAACGTGTTTGCTGATCTGATAAGAGAAGGAGAAGCATCAAGATGGATGTATATATGTGTATCTGTGTGATCTACGCTTACCGTTCAATAAGGATGTTGCCTTCAACATTAGCAAACAAGACCGCTAGTATCATGTTTTTCTGTGTCTGGTTTTTTTCCTTTAGCTTTCTCTTCTTCTTCTTTCTTCTACTTTTCCTTCGCGTTTCTCTCTCTGTTTGTCTATGGTCGTGGCAGTCAAAGTTTTTGATTTGCTATTATGCCCCTTTCTCTGTGGCCGTTCAAGATATTCTTCTATTCTCCTGGGTTGAATTATAATTTCAAAACTTGCAGGTACTACCTGATGATGGCCGTAAAAAGAAAATATGGGCCGGGCTTTATAATGCCTTGAAAGATGGGCTTTTGGTGCCCAGTAGCCTCTAATTGAGAAATATCGAGAGTTGTTCGGGCTCCTATGGCCCTTTGTTGGGCCTCTCTGTAGAGTTGGGTTGGTCCTGCCATACAATTGGACCTTATTATATCACGTCTAAATTTTGTTCCAGTGGTCCTAGTACTGATGGAGACCCACTTACCTTGCACGACCCGAATCAAAAAATTCCGGATATCGGTATTGAAACAAAAACATATATAAGACAGCTGGGAAAGTTTGTCAATCTTTTTTGTTTGGACTGACCAAGTTTCAACTAATGTTACCGTCCAACCCCGATGGGTTAGATCAACCGGTTGGAGTTGTTCTAGCTTAATCAAGAGAATTCGAGTTCGAGTCTTGGGAACCTAGCACTCTAGGGGCTAGTGGCGTCAACCTTTATGGTTCTAATCATGTCATAAGCTGGATTAGTCTGGGCCCGTTGTTATCCCTTAAATGCGGGTTGGCCCAGGACACTAGTACCAAAGAAAAAAAAAACTAATGTTACGGGCCAAAAAGCTAAATCAACTTGTAGGCATAAGCCCACCTAGTGAAAGCTCAACAAACGTAGTACGTACCAAGGCAGGAAGCTTTGTGTGCCTGTGATATAGGCAAAGGACAATGAATTGAAGGCCAATTGAGCACTTTAAAATCAACCCATGCAAATCATGTAGTTAGATAGTCTACGTCCATCATGACCTTACTATAGGTTTTACAATATTGATGGAATAAATACAGTCTACATCATCATAACGAAACTACTTTTACATTGAAATCTAAACATGTGGAACAACCTATCAGCTTATTTGTAGCGATCGAGACTGATATATTCTTGTAAAGAGCCATGAACTGATTAATAGAACAAACAATAGTGGAGTTGTCTATCAAGGAAATGCCAAGAAATATAGCAAGTACCAAATCTTTTTCCCTTTTTCAGTTTTCCATGAGAGGGAAGAAGTACCTCAATGTCAGTGTAAATTGTACTTCTTACCAAACTTGTGTTTGTAAATAAAGCAGACCACTATATAACTCTTAAACCAAAGTTATGATATATATATCAACAATTGAGGTTGGTCACTAGGTCTCGTAAGCACTTGGATTCCACTCAAGAAGTTCTCGAACTTGGTCTCGTAAGCACTTGGATTCCACTCAAGAAGTTCTCGAGTTTGAAAAATTTTTCGTTAGGATACTCACCCACCAAAGGTGTATGACCTGGATCGAATCCGAATTAGCTAATTTCTGCATTTTGAAAGCTGGACATTTAACTCAGCTTCATCCCGTGACCGTGCACTCCAATTTTTCTTCTCCCACCTTTTCCTTCCTCGTTTTGGTGAGCACAGATCACCCAAACGATGGTTGAGAGTATAGTTTGATTAACTTTAAGGGATGTTGTGGGATGGTAGTTGCTTTAGAACAAGACAATACCGGCCCCAGCATTGATTATGCTCCATATGATGAACAATATATGGCTAAATGCAGAAGAAGTGGATATTTGTGTGTGCAACTTCCATGGAACAATCATTGATTATTGTTACAGTAGGATTTAAAACTTAACTCATTTTGCCCCAACACCACAAAGAAATATGAAAGATGGAGCCACACCTAACTCGTCAAGCCAGTTAAAGTCCATAAAGGATCTAATGTTTCTTTTCAACCAATAGTCCAGGCCTATGGATCTGGATCTCAAAGAGGGTCCTCCACTAGCAATACATTGCTTGCTATTGATGATCAAGCACCGACCCTTTGGCAGTCCCCATTTCATGTCAATTATATGGCCTCTAACTCTAAAAAAAACAGGCATCTTTTATTTTATAGCGTCATTAAAATAAGAAACACCTAGAGATAAGGTAAAGCATATATCTTTACCTCAAATTGTCTTGCGTGTTTGTTGTCATTGTAATGTAATAGTTCAATCCCTTTCAACTTGGGTGGGGATAATCAACGGCAGATAATTGTTCAAAATATGAAAGCTTGATGCGAGGGTTCTTTAAATTGAGAGCAAGAAAGAAAAAAAAAAAAACAAAAAAGAGGATTCTTAAAATAATTAGGCCTATGGAACTTTAGTCAGTTATATATTAGTTAACTTTAGGTTTCATGTTGCGTCGATGTCATAAAATTCCGTTTGTATGCGACAATTTGAAGAGGTTGAACATGTATGAAGGTGGAGTAAGCAACTATTTTTGCGTAAATTAACCAATATTATCAGGTGTCTCCAGTTCAATTAATTCAAACTCGACCCCAATTAACTTACTAATTAAGTGATAAATTTTTTATAACATTAATTTTCTTCAAGTTGGAATTACATTGGCTCAATAACTCAAGGCTATCAATGACCAACATAAAAGGCTGAACATGATGTGTGACCTTAGAAAGTGGAAGTAAGTACAAGATATATAGGGGAGTGATGCCCGGGCTGTTTTGTCCTATTTGCAACATAAATTGATACTTCACACCACAACGTTTGCTCGCATACATATATTCGTGCTTGATAGAGAATGTTCGTATTCATGATAATTTATATCTAGTCCGTTCTATGATATATATATACACATCCTCTCTAGTTATATTGATGTGATTTATCGTTGCCAATACAGCTAGGGAAATGTAATTAAACTTAAACCATTACACATTTGATGCGTGCTAGCAGGGGTACTACACGGATTTGAACACCTTGATCCTTTGGTCATAATAACTCGAATTTAAGCTAATGGATGAGGTCTAGGAATGGTTTTATATATATAGTCAATTGTTGCTATCTGATCACCACGTAATACATCAGATGCTAGATCAGTAAATCACTCTTATACGAAGTAATGCTTTTCAGTATATAGTGATTATTTACTAAATTTTTGGTTTGGAAGAAAATATTTTTGCAGTTATGTGTGAGCAAACTGGTAATGTTTTATATCTCCTACTCATTTGCTCTTGAGATGTCAATGTCCTCATGTCATGATGGATCAAATTCTCCAACATTCTCCATCTCTCTTGTTGCTATCGATGGCCCAAGGTGTCTGGTATATCTGGGATTAGTAGATCTTCTACTACAGGAATGTGACAATCAAAGCTTAATTAATCTCTTGCCCTTCTTCTTTATCTGCCTCAACTCAGCCTCTAAGTACAAAAGCATTTGGATTCACATGTCTGCAGCATTCTCTGTACATGGAGACGGTGATAAAAGAGAGGAAAAGGAAACAACCAAATACATGATAGTATGACTATCCATGTCATTTACTTCTTCTGCTCACAACTGTCAAATCAATTAATTAAGGACAAGATTCACTAAAGGAATCAATACTGCAATATTTCAGTTCATAGATGACACAAATTAACACCTTCTACTGTAAACTTATATCAGTATATGGATATGCATGGTGCTTTTTACGAACTACAAGAAACAAATACAATTTTTGGAGAAATTAACAAACACAAAGCAAGCCGACTTCAGGCTACAAATGCGCTAATTAATTATCAGCAAATTCATACCTCAGTTGCTTTCATTCCTAAAGACTAAAAGTGGATCAAATCTCATAAGTACAAAAGCATCTAGATTCACATGTCTGCAGCATTTTGTACATGGAGACAGTGATAAAAGAGAGGAAAAGGAAACAACCAAATGCATGTTAGTATGACTATCCCTTTCACTTACCTCTTCTTGTCGCAACTATCAAATCAATTAATTAAGGACAAGATTAACTATAGGAATCAATACTGCAATAAATATGTCAGTTCATAGATAACACAAACACCATCTACTGCAAACAATGCCAGTGTATGGATATGGTGCTCTTACATATCTCCTATAATCAAACATAAGTAGGGAAAGAATAACCTTTCTTCCATTACAAAATACGTGAAAACAAATACAATTACTTTGGAGAAACAAACACAAAGCAAAGCAGACGACTTCAAGATACAAAGACGCTAATTGTCAGCGATTCTGTACCTTAGTGGCTTTAATTCCTAAAAACTAAAATCGCTTACCATGAATATATAAAACTGTAATGAATATAACAATATCAACAACAATTAATTCTTATTTTTGACAGGGATCCATGTGATGTTGAAAGTACTACTACCATGCACCTCGCTAGCTAGCTAGCTAGGTCAATTCCCATTGAGTAGCTCCTCTATCATTTGCAGTGCAACCCTCTCTTCTTCATCCAAACCATCACCAGCTTCTTGCCCTCCCATTTCTGGTATCTTCTTCCCTGACACAGGCAACTTATTAGTCTCCATAACTTGCCCGCTCTTCCTCCCCAACTCAATAGTCATGACCCAGTTCGACTCAGAACGCGACCCTGCACGCTTCTGCCACACTCCAATGTGAGAATTCTCTGTGTCAAGCCTCAGGCAGGTTAGGGAAGGGTATGGATATTTGCAGTACTTGCGTAGTTTTGCACTGAGGACTGATGATGATGAGGAAGCCGAAGCAGAAGAAGAATTCTCATTTCCAAGTTGGGTCTTGTCCACTGGGAAATTGGTCTTCGCGTTACGCCCGCTCATCAGAATTGCTGCCTCGTCATAGGCTTTTGCTGCCTCTTCTGCTGTGTCAAATGTTCCAAGCCAAACCCTTCTTTTCCTGCATAAACAGATACATATGGATCACACAAAAAGATCCAAGAAACCATGACTTAATTAAAATATCGTCATATATACAAAATTGCAGGTGACCAACATAGATAAGGATATCTACACAAAATCACTGTCACTTACATTCATGATACTGCAACATGAGATAAGAGAAGCAGTAGTGTAAATTATGGGTTCAATAATTGGAAGTGTACTTGTACGGAAGTGATAAGGCACTTAAACATTATCTTAAAGCTCCAACTAATCAACACAGATCGATATACACATGGTAGCTATCATGTGCCAAATTAAGCTTGGACTGTTTGTGCATATATGTATATATATACATCCAATGTTTGACTACAAAAAAAGACTATTATATTACATCATGAAACCTTCTAATTAAGACCGAAGAGGGAGAACATAACAAGCCAGAGAAGCAGAATCAGTTGCATGCTTTTGTACGTAATGAAGCTACTTATACAAGAAGCACAGGCATATATAGTTTGATAAGTATCATATCGATAAACAATAAGAGAGAGTTGAGAGTTGTCTATATGGAGATGATGATGATGAGTACAGTAAGGGATGACGAATCTCAGAGACCCATGAGCCCCAGTGGCGTTGCCTGACACCCCTGAACTTCTTTGATTGTACCATGATGTCAGAAGAAACTGATGACTTTTGGCTCTTTCTTTGAGGGAGAGAGAAGTGATGAGGGGCAAGTGAAGTGACTGACTACTTCTAAGTTTGGGCAACAAACGAGAGGACCCTGTTGCTGGAATATACAAGAAGCTAGCTAGTTTGGTAGTTCTTAAAAACATTATACCATTTCACATATGCTCTCTTGAGGGTAACTAATAATTATAAAGTACTTTTACCTGCCATTCGCTGCTTACCTGTAGGTAAGTACTACCTATCTTTTTCTTTTCTTTTTTCTTTTTTCTTAGTGGTCCAATAAAAGGTACCCAAAAAAAATTCACTCTAGAGCTATATTGACAGCGTCAGAGTCTATATTCGTCTTAACATTATTTGGCATCGATTTAATATCGCTGCATTTGTACGTACCAATATATCACTATAGCATGTATTTTTCTCTCTTTTCTATTCCTTATATATCCTGAGGATCAAAGGAAGTTTATTGAAACGGGAAGGACAAAGGTTTCATGCAAATGCAGCATGTGCAGGCAAAAGTACTACTATACTACAGCCTATATGATTCTTGAGATAAAGTGTGTGGCCCCTAAGTCCGTTGGTTATAACTGCGATACCATAATAGAAAAATGAAATTATAACAGCAGGCTTTTGAGCAAAAGATGCCATGCTACCTCAAGTACTTCGCTGTTGTAGGTTTTTGTATGTCATAGTGAAACCTACTCTCCCAACTTAGTTGTCTATGCCATCCACATATATATATGTACATCTGCTATCATAAAATCATATGTATGTATATATATGCATAGCCCCCCAAGACAAAGGGGTTTAAAAACTTAATATAATGAAAAACAATGAACATGAGAAAAGAAGATATTGCAGTAGGAATCGTATCCGTACCCACTTTGCCCCGACTAATTCAGATCCGAGGTGTTGCACTTGGCTATCGTGGGTTAGTCTCTAGATCAAATCACCAACCATTGTTTAGACCAACTCCAAATTGGCAATGTGGTACCGGTCTCTAAGGAAGGAAAGTGCTACACTAGTTAAACAAAGGAAAGTCTTTAAATTCCCGAATGGAAGGAGTGTTACGTATAGATCGAAATTTGTGAAAGTAGTTAACGTCTGTTGAAAAGGCTACTACTACCCCCATCAGAGTTGCATACTGCGACAATTCGATGTGCGAAAAAGATAGCCCACGCAATAGATAAACCAACGCCATCGGCCATCCATGTAGAAGATCTTGAAAGCTATAAAGACGAGTGAATCAGTTTTGTTTTCTAGCTTTATAGAATACATCATCAATTTTTATTTTTATCTTTTTCAGTTTCTCTTCCGGTATAAAGAACTTTGACGGACCAATCCGGATTAGTCAATGTTTTTGCTGATGGGCGCAACTTAGTATTACCACACACAAAAGAAGGATCGGTCAGGTCCTTCCTTTCCTCTTTGTCTGTGGATTCATCAGGTCCCTATTAGGCATTTTAATCATTTTTTACTATTTCCTCAGCTTGGGCCTCTGGCCCTGAATAAATTACACAACACAAATCACAACAAGCCCAAAATAATGAGAATCCTTCCTATATAATGGCGGACTCCCCTCCCCGAACTAATCCATCAACCCAGAATGGGCATTAAAAAGTAGCCCAGCACAAATCCTTTAAAGGATGATTCGGCCCATCTGGTAGTGGAATTGGGCCTCAAATCTCTCTAACCCACTTATGGATGGCTACTCAATGGCCTACATATCCCGGGGTCTCCATGACCACATTGAAGAAAGGAAAAAAGGGAGAAAATGGACTTGTGGCCCTTTAAATTAATAAAACGGATGATGATCATAAATTATACACTTGTATGAGTTTTTCTTTTCCTTTTTTTTTTAATTTCCCACCTGCTTTTATGAATGTATCAGTGTGTATGACCATGATGCTTGTAGGGCCAACCTTATCTTGTAAGTAGATAACAATCATTCAATCAAAATGGGGGAAGCAGACGTCTAAGCTAATCCTAGCCGTTGGATCCAAATGGCCAAGTCAAAACCTCAACAATTTCTTTGTCGGCAAACCCATATGTTACTCTGCCACGGAGAGCGGTACAGGTGTTGCTCTAAACCAACGAAATTATACGGTTGATGTTAACTAACCAACCACAATATTCAATTTTTGATGTCATAGTTTTGAGCTTATTATATACTGAACAAAAATAAAAAGTTTTGGGAGAAATCATTAACCTGGTCACCCTCCCCTTGGCACAACAAAATCAAACATGTGAAAAATGTTTAGATTAATACATACATTTGTTTCATATGTCTATCAATTAGAAGCTTCGTTCCTCGAAATAATTATTTCCAAAGTGAATAATAGGGATTATTTACCGTTAATGCCGCCAATATGTTTCAATAATTTTTCTTTTGTGGTAAATATGCGTAGAACATATGCATATTTTCTACTCAAGGACCAGGACATGTGCATAGAACAATGGATGAAAGAATTTCAATTTTCCATTTCTTGTGATTACAACATACCGAAGAAAAAATCCCATAGTTTTCTTTAGAAATAATAATTAAAAAAAAAAGGCAACAGTGGTATCATCATCGTCGGTCTAAGTCTCGAACAAATCCGGTTATATCCTTGGATCGAAATGGGTTCTAAAATTAAGTAGCTAGGGCTCTTAACACTAGGTCACCACCCAATATAGCAAGAAAAAAAAAATCCCACATAGTGACCATAAAAAGTGAGGTAGGAATAAAAATCATTCATTCCATCCTTTATTTGTAGCATTATTTTGTTTGAAAATGATTTGTCATTCCTTTCAATTTCCCTCTTTAGAGGGTCAAGCCAACCAGTGGAAGCCATTCTTGTCCTGACAGACGGATACGGGTAGGAGAGTCTTGAGTAATCAATCAGATCAGATTTGGCATAGAATCACACAAAACTTGTAAAACCGGCAAAGAATGGGAACGAGAAACCGGATCTTAGGATCCTACTAACTAAAGAATAAACAAAAGGGAGGGCAATTTTAATATGAAAAAGGCAAAATCTAGTCCAATCGGGATCTGTGTTTTTGCCTGTACCTGCCTGCCACGTGAATCCATCAATAATATCTTTGTGTGTAGCTTTTGTCAAAAAGGGTCCACAAAGGCTTAAGTTTTCTACACTCGCCCCACATGCTTTCTGAAAATTTCAGTTTCTTCCTAATATCTCCTTGTAATTTTGCAAACACGGCCTCTCTCGCATAAGTGTGATCGGTTTCTGTTTTTCAATTTGTTGTTTTTTTTTCTTTTTAAAGTTACTTTATCCTTAGTTCTCAAAAAAAACAAAAAAATGTTACTTTATCCTTTAGTTCAATGACGACCAGAAACGACTAGCAATATTTCTATCGCACAGTTTAGGAAATAAATAAAAATTTACTTTCCTCTTGGCAAGGATTGATCAATATATTTATTAAAGACGCAACGTATTTTTAATATCTTACCGAAATTTAGTGTTAATTCAAATTTTTTATATTTTTTTCTTAAAAATTTGTAAAAAAAAAAATTATTGTCTTTGCCATTCATCTAACATTTTTCTTTCCCATATCAAAATATATTATATTTTATTAGTGACTATCTATATCTTCCTAACCTTAAAATCAAAGATCTCCAAAAAAATCCTAGACTTAGAACACCTCCTGGAAGTAAAGTAAAAAATGGTCAGTATGGAGTTCAAATGTAAAGAATGTAAGGAGTCCTCCCTCGGTCGTACTGCGGTGATTTATTGCTACTCCTACACCTTCTAAGAAGGGTTCGGATCTCACGAAAAGACAAAAACGGCTGAGGAAAACTCAACTATGTGTAAATATACTTATCATATATATATATATATCCACATCTATATTATTATCTCAAATATGTAATTATGTTATTCGTCGAGCATATGATATAGATAACAATGCAAAATATTCTTTAAAAAATAACAAAAGAAAAAAAAAAAGAGAAAAATGATGAGTCAACGGACTGAATTACAAAATCAAAGGACTGGAAGGAGAAGATCCAGAATTAAAGGGAGATCAAGCCATCTAACAGCAATGAAAATGAAACCAATCAAAGAAGAAAGAGGGAAAATCTTTTTTCTTTTTTCTTTTTTTCCATTAATAATTAACTCTTTTATCACTCTCACACTCTCTCTCTCCACATGATAAAGCAGTAATAACAAACCACGCAGACGCGTCCTTTTATATCACCCAATCCATCGTCTCTCACTTGTTTTTCACACGCTCTTTCCTTCTTCTAACGAGCACAGCAAAATAGTAATAAAACGACAACTAGTGTGAGTCTGTCTACCAGTGCTACTAGTACTACTATATACGATACTGGTGGTCCGTGGTCATATCATAAAGGGCGCGCATGTTTCCTCTTCACACGAGTATATATCGGATCCCCAGATCTTAAAAATCTTCTCTTCCTTCTTCCCCATTTCCCCCATCCCTTCCCTATCTCGATCTCTCTCTCTCTCGATCTCTCTCTCTGTCTCCCTTCGCTGGTAATAAGTCAGCTCTCACTGTAACGGATGGATCACGATCTTCTTCTGTTTTAACATTCCCTCTATTTTTGATCTTAGTGGATTTTGATCTGTGTGTGCTTTGTGCGTGTACGGACAGGTGAGGAATGGCGCAGATTCTGTTGCACGGGACCTTACACGTAACCATCTACGAGGTGGATAGGCTTCACAGCGGCGGTGGTGGGCCCCACTTCCTGAAACAGGTCTCCTCCTATTCTGCCTACCTACTCTCTCCCTCTCCATTCTCATGGATGGATCACTCCCCGATTGGTTTGTTTGTTTGTGTTTTGTTTGCTGTTTTACTTTATTTGTTTTTCCCTCTCTCTGTGTGTGTATTTTGTGTTCTCTGTTTTCTTTGACTTAGACTTTTGCTGATGGATTGGTTTTGGTAGATTGGTTTTTTGCTGATGTGTTTTGATCCGATTTGGTTTGAGAGTGACGATGGTGATGAAATGAATTTGTTGTTATCCTGTGTTTTTATAGATTTTAGATTCGATCATTAGGAAATGAATTTGTTGAAGCACAGATCCATTAAATGTGCTTTGAGATGATGATGATCTGGTTGGAGATTTTTTTATATTCGTATTGATCTCGCTCTCATCATTTGCTATTATTGACTCGTAAGATCTCTCAGAGTTGTAGACCCCTCGGCTCTGTAGTCGCTAATGTGGGTTTCAAATCAGTTGTATAAGTGTGCGAAGTGCTTTCTGAACTTAACTTTTGATCATACAAGCAAAGTTCCCCGAAGGGTTTACTTTGGAACTGACAACAGTTTTTCCCTCTGGAGAAGAAAAGGGCACAAGCCAGTATTTGTTGTGTTAGCTTGGAGAAACAGATTTACTGATATGGGATAATACAAGTTGATATTGCTTCCTCTTCCCAGCAAAATTTTTTTTTGGGCGTGCTTAATGCTATCATCACCCTCTTGCTGAGAGAGTTATGGGCAGGAGTTGTTCTTATTCATTTCACACTCTCTTGTGTCTTGGGTTCCTCGTGAAAGATTTTTTATTGTTGACTTTTAGTCTGCTTTATATTTGCTTTTCTGTATTATATAACTGATTTATTATTAGCGAAGCAAAGTTTGGGTTATTTCTTTGCACCTAGTATTTCATGTTTTCTGAATTCTAAATGAGTACAGAAGCACAGAGAGAGTGAATCCATCCACATTATTTTGACACTCTTATCGCTTATCAGCTCCTGTCTTACTAGACTACTGCTATCCTCTTTATGTTATCCAATTTGACATTTTTACCTTCTCAAGAAATTTCTTTAAAAAATTTTATGTGATCATATATGTGAGTTTTTTTCTCTGTTTTTTTTGTACCAACTATCTAATTAAGAATTCTCCTTGCAGCTTGTGGCAAACATTGAGGAGACAGTTGGTATTGGCAAAGGAGTTAGCAAACTCTATGCATCTGTTGATCTAGAAAAGGCCAGAGTTGGAAGGACCAGAATTCTTGAAAATGAAGCAAAGAACCCCAGGTGGTACGAGTCTTTTCACATCTACTGTGCTCATTTGGCTTCTAATGTCATATTCACTGTAAAGGATGATAATCCTATTGGGGCTACTTTGATTGGAAGAGCATATATACCTGTAGAAGAACTCTTAGATGGCGAAGAAATAGATAGATGGGTGGAGATTTTGGACAACGATAGAAACCCAATTGAAGGGAATTCTAAGATCCATGTGAAGCTACAATACTTTGATGTTACAAAAGACCGTAACTGGGGTCGGGGTATCCTGAGCGCAAAATATCCTGGGGTACCTTACACATTCTTCTCTCAGAGAAATGGATGCAAAGTTTCTTTGTACCAGGATGCTCATGTCCCAGACAATTTCATTCCTAGAATCCCTCTAGCCGGAGGCAAGTACTACGAGCCCCATAGATGTTGGGAAGATATTTTTGATGCAGTTACAAATGCTAGACACTTGATCTACATCACTGGCTGGTCTGTCTACACTGAGATCAGCTTGATAAGAGATTCCAGGAGGCCTAAGCCTGGAGGGGATATCACCCTTGGTGAGCTGCTTAAGAAGAAGGCTAGCGAAGGTGTTAGGGTTTGCATACTTGTTTGGGATGACAGAACCTCGGTTGGTTTGCTGAAAAAGGATGGATTGATGGCCACCCACGATGAAGAAACTGAACATTTCTTCCAGAATACTGATGTGCACTGTGTGTTGTGCCCTCGGAATCCTGATGATGGCGGCAGCATAATTCAGGACTTACAAGTTTCTGCTATGTTCACTCATCACCAGAAGATTGTGGTGGTGGACCATGAAATGCCCAATGGAGATTCTCAGAGGAGAAGAATAGTTAGTTTTGTTGGGGGTATCGACCTTTGTGATGGGAGATATGATACTGCCTTCCACTCCCTCTTCAGGACCTTAGACACAGCTCACCACGATGATTTCCATCAGCCCAACTTTCCTGGTGCTGCAATCACAAAAGGTGGTCCAAGAGAACCTTGGCATGATATCCATTCTCGACTTGAAGGGCCTATTGCATGGGATGTCCTGTTTAATTTTGAGCAGAGATGGAGGAAGCAGGGTGGTAAAGATCTACTTGTTCAACTGAGAGACCTAGAAGATATCATCATCCCCCCATCTCCTGTTATGTACCCTGATGACCATGAGGTATGGAATGTCCAATTGTTCAGATCAATTGATGGTGGAGCAGCATTTGGTTTCCCCGAGACACCTGAAGATGCAGCCAGAGCTGGGCTTGTTAGTGGAAAGGATAACATCATTGACCGAAGCATTCAAGATGCCTATGTCCATGCCATTCGGCGAGCAAAGAATTTTATCTATATTGAAAACCAGTATTTTCTTGGCAGTTCTTTTGCCTGGAGTGCTGATGGCATTAAGCCAGAGGACATTAATGCTTTACATCTAATTCCAAAGGAGCTTTCGCTGAAGATAGTCAGCAAGATCGAGGCTGGGGAGAGGTTCACTGTGTACGTTGTTCTCCCGATGTGGCCTGAAGGAATACCGGAGAGTGGATCTGTTCAGGCAATATTGGACTGGCAGAAGAGAACATTGGAGATGATGTATAGGGATGTTGTTCAGGCCCTTCGAGCAAAGGGCCTTGAGGAGGATCCTCGGAACTACTTGACATTTTTCTGCCTTGGAAACCGTGAGGTGAAGAAAAGCGGAGAATATGAACCTTCAGAACAGCCAGAGCCTGATTCAGATTATATCAGAGCCCAAGAAGCCCGGCGCTTCATGATCTATGTTCATTCAAAGATGATGATTGGTAAGTGCTGGCTGTTTTCGCATTTTACATCGGAAGCTGATAATTCTTTTAGTATTGTATCTCATGGATTTTGCTTGTGATCTTTTGCAGTTGATGATGAATACATAATCGTGGGATCTGCAAACATCAACCAGAGATCCATGGATGGTGCCAGGGACTCGGAAATAGCCATGGGAGGCTACCAACCTTACCACCTAGCAGCCAGGCACCCTGCCCGAGGCCAAATCCACGGCTTCCGCATGTCATTATGGTACGAACACCTTGGCATGCTGGATCAAGTCTTCAGTCATCCAGAGAGCGAAGAGTGCGTCAGGAAGGTGAACCAGATTACTGACAGGTACTGGGATCTGTATTCCAGCGAGTCACTGGAACATGACCTTCCGGGCCATTTGCTCCGCTACCCTATTGGAGTTTCTAGTGAGGGAGATGTGACCGAGCTGCCTGGTGTGGAGTTCTTCCCTGACACCAAGGCTCGTGTTCTTGGCAACAAATCTGACTACATGCCACCCATCCTCACCACTTAGTGGGTGCACACCGTGCTGTTTCTTGAGTAATAACTACTTGCCTCTTCTTTCCTACTGAGTTTTAGTTGTAGTTGTGTAGCAAAATAATAAGTTATGTCTCTGTCGCGTCCTGTGGTTGAAGCTGGTATTACTTTCCATCCATATTGCGTATCATCAGGGTATACCAGGTTCCATAGTGATGTGATAAAGCTTGGTGTGAGATTGATGCTGACTGGTTTTAATTTATGGGGTTCTCTTAATCTGGCCTGTGTATGTTCTATTGTGGTATTAGATTATCATTATGATCATAAACTCTCGATGTTTAAATGAAAGCTTTCTTCTTTTTTTTTTCCTTTAAGTTTATCAGAGAACTCTCTGGTCCAGATACATTTCGTATCTTACCCGCCTGGGTTTTTACTTCATTAGGGTCCGGATGCAATGTCCGTCTTTTTGCAAGAGAGTGAAATTGACCAGACAGTTTTTGTCGAGCAACATACAGTACATTGCTATGCATTGAATGTGGTCACAAGCATAAATACACGCAATGAAACCAAGATATTTTGAACAGGAATCGATAGCACGACAAAAATAGATTGTCTTTGTTGACTTCGGTAAGATTTTGATGCCATCTTGAGGGCCTCGCTGTTCTTGGTGTTTCGGGAACCGTGGGCTTCAGGCAAATGCTTGCGCCACTGCTTCTTTCTCTACTTCTCTCAATCGTTTTTTTGTTTTCCAAGTTTTCTATTCCATCTCATATCCGAAGCTTTGCCTCGATTAATCTGGATTTGACATACACAAAAACTTGAATTCGAGAACACTTTTGTTCTCAATCGTTCTCAAGCAATAACACGACCGGTAGGGTACATGGACCTAAACAAATTCATTCTCACATTAAAACTAGGGAAACACGCAAATATGCGTATTGCGTGTCCAAGTTAGGCTTCTTATGGCCGAGTCTCATGTATACTATTGTAACCATTAATAACCAATCGATGCCTTCTTTTTATTTGTGAGCTTTCGAGCCACAGGTTTTGTTCTTTTTCTTTTTCTGGGTCCAGCGATGCAACAATTTTGTTCTCGTGTAGGTTCCCTCAGCTTTTGATAAACCTACCATGGTGAGCAGTTGGCATAGGAACTAGAATACACATGGATGCATCTTACATCGTGAGACACTTGCTAGTCAAGCTACCACTATTTGTCAAAGGTATTCTGCTACCCTTGGCACGTGTTGCAGTCAAATCGTGAGTCACATGATTGCTTGACACGTGTAGGTTCCTTGCAGATGTCCACTTGGAATGTTTCCTATTTTATACTTCCACGTGTGATGGGGTGATTTGGTTTGATCTCGACATTATCTTCTGTTGTTTTTAGTCTTGAGGAAATTAATATGTTCTAATCTTCCTAATTGATTTGTTTTTCTTCTTGTTTTCCACGTGGAAATTAGCTCTTTTTTATTGGGCAACGTGTGCCAGTAATTAAACAAATCCCACCCAAGGAGAAATACTAGTACGATTTCTATCACAATTAATAAGCTGTCCTTTTGGTGTTGGAATGAGATACAATTTAATGAAAAACCAAAATTAATCCAGATACGGAGTCTCTTGATTAAGTAAATAGAAATCCAAAACACATTCATAAATCATAACAAAACCCAAAATTCTTTTTGTTTAAGGAACAAAATCCAATTATACGGAGCACTAACTTGTAGCCCCAGTAGTATGTGTACGTACCACTTTGGCACCATCTCAAAGAGTATACACACACACCCTTAACAACCAAATACCAAACTTTGGACAAACTCGTTTTTCTTTTCATTGAAAATTCATGACTAAGTTGACTCCTCCCTTCCCTGCCTGACCTTTTAGTTTGTCTTAATTTTTGCCGTGTGGGTCATTAACATGGCCACCCAATAAAATCCCCAGACCAAATTAAACACCCACTCCTCTAATCATAAGACTCCTTCCACCTCAACAACCATAGAATTTTCCATATCCTATTCTACTACAAAAGCAAAACGAGGAGTCTAGATTTTTACGCCTATAAAAATAAGACCCCCCCACTTTGACGCCCTCATAATTTATTTATATATTATTCATTCATCTTTATAGAATATTGTTTTTAGACCCACTTTCGTGGTCGTTGAAGGTGTCTTCTTCTAGTACATGTCCCCTTGGTAGTATTATTAGTACGGCCAAACTGCCACTTGCAGTTGTACAACCACAACAACAACTGCTGCTTCTGCTTCTCCTGTTCTTCTTTCTTCTCTCTTGGGGTTTTGTTGTTACTACCAACTACATGTCATCCATGCAGGGTATAGTGTTTGCAACGGCTATGGTGGTCTCTACCACCGTACTCTTCCTTGCTTTCTCTAAGCAAAAACCACTAGACCATCATCAGCCAATGTCCGAGATGCAAGATTCTCAATCTCCAAGTCAAACTCTACGTTCTTGCTTATGTTCAGGTACATGGTTTGTTCTCCTGATCTTGGAAGGATATATAAGCCTTTGATTTGATTAGCTTTCCTTGGTGCTTAGTTGGTCTCTTTTTTTTCTTGGTTTGCAGAGGAAAAGAGGAGGAAGAAGAAGAAGAAGAGGGTCCAATTTGCAGAGAATGTAAAGGATACAAAAGGGAATGGGGAGGAGTACAGAAGGGAGAAAGAACATTCTATGTTGCTTAATCGAAGGGATGAGAATTCAAGTACTACAAGAAAAGATGGTGATTGCAGAAACCAATTCCGTGGAATTGATAAAATGCCAGCCAACAGAGTTGCTTTGTATAGTGGAATCTTGAGGGACCGTGTTCATAGAATTGAATGTTCATATTGATCTGTCTCTTTGGATTTGGTGGAATTCAGGGTAGGTTCAGTCAAACTCCCACCATTATTTTTTTTTCTTGGGGGGTTTAATCTGGACAATTGTTGTAATTTATGTAGATACTAGCAAAGCTTTCTCTGTTGTTCTCAAATTGTCATACTTTATTTTTTTAGTGGCAGTTACTGGTCAAGGTTTTGATCACTTCTTGTTGATTTTGGAATATCTTTGCACAAATTTGCAACCTTGAATTAGTCAATCTTGTTGTACATAATTTGGTATACTGATCATTAATTAATGACATATTGCTGTTTCATGACCCTTGGGGTGTTAATCTGGCCAATTTGAGTACTCTATTGCGTAAATATTAATGTTATAGTCTATCTAGGATATCCTGGTGATTGGTACTTTTTGGTCTTTCCAATGGGAAGGGAGGGTCATAGGATAGGAGGGTTAAATTGAAGGATTTGGGCCGAGGAGATAAGGATGATCACAGTCTCTTCTTTTGATTTTGATTGTTTCATTGGAGCAATATCAGCCTTGGGTTAGTCCATGTAGAATGGACTAGAATCTTGTAGGACTGCCCCACAAAATGACTGGACAGGCACATATTGAGGCTCTTAGGCTTGGCTGCTCCCCCAGGAGATATTCCTACTTGTCCACATTACAAACACTTTAATGTCTAAACTTTCTCCACCATGAAATTAAATTTTACACCAGTTTCCTTCAATATCTTGTATCTGCTGCAATCAGTTCTGGACATGAATCTTTTCTAAACATGTATAACTCGTGATCATCTTTCCTGCAGTATCATTTTCCTTACCCTTGATTTCCTTGACACTAAAAGGATGATACAGTGCCCGCCAAACTTCTTTTCTTTCCCTTGAATCTACTCAATTGCTTCTACAGGCTCACTTTTCACAAGAAATAGATCCTGATAAGAGTTGACTCCAGATTATAGTCCTCTTGTCTATCCTGCGGGCCACTTCCACCCATTACTGCTACTTGTATGATTAACTTGCATGACTAAGGATTAGTCTTCTACAGTGTCCTTAGCCATGTTAGCTAAAGTTTCCTCTATGTCTAATTGGAGTCTCACGACAGGACAGTGTTCTCCAGCCATGAGGAGGGATCGTCAAATCAAACACAGATAACACAACATAACTGACAAAACAGTAACAATGAAGGGTCTCAGAATTGAAGTTTCCCCACAAAGTAAAGAAGAAGAAAATCCTTACACCAGGCATGGTTCTGTTGACCAATTCCAGTTTCATCACATAGTACTATAAACCAAGTCAATGTAATCATACAATATTTTTAATGCTATTGTTTAATTAATTTATGTACTGCAATATTTTATTCTTTCATTGACTTGGTCCGTCCAATAATTATGTTGTCACAAGGCTATAAAAGCTCCTTCACCTAAGATTTATACAAATCATACCCCCAATGTATCCCATTGTTTATGGCCACAAATACGTATAAGGCCCAATTGATTTCTTAACTTTCTTGTTATATTAACTAAAAGAGTTTTTAAATACATTTAAGGCCCCCCCAAAAAAAAAGAATTTTCAAAATTTTCTCATCAACCAAAAATTATTATTTTTAGAGTAATGACATGTCGTCCTCCAATAGAACTAGTACATGTCGTTCAAGCTGACGTATTAAATAGAATATTTTTTTTTAATTTACGCATTAAAGCTCTCTATTATTTTATGTTCCTCTCTTTCTATGACTACTATTCCTATTTTTTCATTATTATTTATTAATCTAATAACTGTTGCTCTTTTGGATTCCTCTGTCTCCTCCTACCAAATTTGTCTCCCGGAAATCGACTCCGCTCCGTTGAATTTGCTTTCCCCGAAGAAAACTGCTTTCTGGGCCGTTGATCAACAACGTATGCATGGGGTAAGTTTTGCTGATTACTACTCTCTTCTTCGATTAGGAGATATGGGTTTTGCTTATTTCGCATGTTTCTTTCTGTTTTTGTCGATGTTCAGATTCCGTGTGTTTTTTTTTTCCGTTTGATTTGCTTGGTGGGTTTAATGTCTAGAGGAAGGAGTAGTTGAGTGCACTGTACTTGGGGGGCTGTTGTTGCCATTACGTGCTTTGATTTTCGATCACATTAGATATTTATTGAAGAGAGAAGACTTTGGCATTGGAAGTACGTGTTTGGTTGGGCTATTATCATAGTGAGATTGATACTAAGATGATTTCATTTGATTGGTGTAAAAGTCTCAACTTTAGGATGGGCAAGGTTGACCCATGTATTGTGTTCCCTGTGATTGAGCTTGGATTTTGTAGGTTCGTGATCATGCCCAAATTAATGAGTTTTAGTGTGCTCAATGTGAGTAGAATCCTGTTGAGGAATCTGTCCTGGAGTATGTGAGGATGACGGTAACGATTTGGGTCAGTTTTCCCATCTGTAAGCTAGTATCTTGCTGTATGTGGTGTTTCTTTTCCCATCCTTAGGTTCAGGATTCACGATAAGGTTTTCTCTGCTTCTTCGGCTTGTGTCTGCATCTGCATTCTTTTTCTAGCTGGTATTTGTCTGTTGTATGATTGTTTGTGATTTGTAACAGAGCAGTGGTTGTCTTGGATGCTATAGTAAGCCTAAACTAGTCAACTCATTGGATGACCGATCAAAAGAGATTAACGGTCCAAGTGAGACAGCCAAAAAGCCTAGCTTATCAGAGGATTTCTGGACAACCAGCGCTTGTGATATGGACAATAGTGCAGCTCAGTCACAAGGAAGCCTCTCGTCCCTGAGCACAGTCAACCAGACCCTTGATCCACATAGTGGCTCTGGCAGTGCTAATAACCCTTCCGAATTTGTAAATCACGGCAAGTTCTTGTTATCTCTTTGATTTCTTGAAACTTAACGGGTCAGTATCTCCACACGTAAATCAGATGTGTACAATGGAATACGAAAATCAGCTCACCATGTGGTTGGCAGTGACTGGTGCTCTGCTGAAATCTGAACCTCTCTTGCTTTGCAGTTTAAACTCCTAATTGTTAGCCATGAGTAACGACACCAGTATTTGACATTGCAATTCATGATCCTGCATGATATTCTCGCGATCTGATATTCATCTGACCATCTTTATTGAAGCATCCCAAAATAATTCGTATTAACTCTCTAGTGCAGGTCTTATCCTTTGGAGTCAAATGAGGCAACGTTGGGTGGGTAACAAGAGGTCAGAAAACCGGGCAAAACAGGCTCATGAACCCAAATTGAAGTGAGTTCTTGCTTTTGAATTGGTCAGATCAAATAGGAGCTTTATGTGTGGATTCAACCAACTTTCTTATGGCACTAATGTCTGGTTACTGTTAGCTAGCACTGCATTCATGCATTGTCCGCTGCCTATACAAGCTAAATGACAATATGAACCATTTACTTATTTGTGCATCCCTGATATCACCTCCTTTTCATTTGGGCATAGAACATAAACTGGTGTACAAGTTCAACTTTCTTGTCGTAGGCTTGGATTTTCAATGAGTTTGCCTTCTGTATGCTAACATTATCTGGGAAATTGTTTGGAAATGATCAACTTCTCAGTCTTTGTCGTATACCTGGTTAGGATGACCTATGATGGTTGAAATACCAAGTTGGTTGTGATGGAAGTTGCGTCCTCTTGTTAAGCAGAGGGAATTGATATGAGGCCTTTAATGTTATGAATCTTTGGTTGATGCCTACTGACTGATGAGGGGATCATTTATCCCCTCAAATGTCAATATATAAAAGTGTCCAAACCTTATATTTTCCATAGCTTCTGGTAGCCTTCCGAATATCTCTCACTGCAGCATGGGAAAATCAACTGTTGGATCATACATCTTCTTTTATTGTCTTAGAAAAAATAGCATTGTGATCGTTCATAAATTTGTTTCTGGTTATATTGTCAGCACTGATTGTGCATGCATGGTTAAGAAATTCTCACTTTGCTGCAGTTTTAACACAACCTATGAAAGTTTACTTGGGAGCAACAAACCATTCCCTCAGCCAATTCCTCTCTCTGTGAGTCTCTCTGATCTCACCTGGCACCTGCCACATTATTGCCTGATATTATGCTCTGTTTACTTACTCTGCAATCCAACAGGAGATGGTAGATTTTCTTGTGGACATTTGGGAGCAGGAGGGCATGTATGACTGAGCAGTGAAAGTTCAAGGCATTTGAAGGTTGGTTGGAAATCATTGTCCCTCTTCAATTCTTGTAATACAATTGTTAGGCAAACCACAGCGTGTATACCAACTGTAACATTCTGCTTGATATGCCCACGCTGGCGGTGGTATCCTTTGCAGGACCCTTTACACATGCCATTGTATTGCATTAAACTGATGAAAAAACACCTGCCATGGTATTTTATGGCAGAATTTTTTTCCCAGTTCTTGGAGCCATTGCTACCTTTTCATAATTGTTAACATGCTACTTAGAAAGGAAACAGTCTTTACAATCCGAGAAGGGATTATGAAGCAGATATAGAGTATATGCGAGACATTTTTTGCCAGCATTCAAAACCATTTTAGTTAAAGAAAAAGCCATCTTGGCCATGTCCTTGCAATTCGTGGACTGGTAATAGATGATTCGAGTACTGTCATTAGGTTCGATTTGTTCATTTCAACGGCTCATCTCGGCTTGCGAGTTACAGAGAAATCTAGTATAGCACCCTATATTTTGAAACTGGTTCTTAAGATTCGTTCCACTTATTTTCTGTCCCCCACAGATTGCAATCTTTTTAATTCAGTGATGAAAAAACAAGCAAATCATGCATTTGGCATCATACTATCGAAATTTCGAAGCAAAAGAAAAAGTAACAAATTTATGGAGACCTTAAAAATGTCAATAGCATAGCGTCAAAAAGACAGATACGACGAAATAGGCAGCCGCTATCTACAAATACAAGTTTTAATATATATTTAATTCAATTCAGCAGATTATATATCCACTCCTCACCCCTTCAGTTGAGCATATCGACAGCAGAGCTATTATTCCTTAACGTTATTAATAATGTCCAATAATAATCTCCATGGAAACATTTTACAATGTCCTCTGTCTAGAGAGATGTTGAAAAAGGTTGCAAAATTCAGAAAAGACGTGGCATGAGATGCATTCTCCTCTGGAACACTCCAGCCATGTTTACCCACAAGAGAGAGCATACAACATTTGAGAAGAGACAAGAACCTCCTCTCCCCTCCTGCTTACATGTTAATCCCTTTTGATTGTCGTGTCCCCACTTACCTTAGAACCTCTTAGACACTTCTCCAATTTTCGTATCCCGACTTTCATTAATTAATCACGAGCCAAAACATACCTCTTTAAATGGACTCCCCCCTTAACTGTGGATCTCAACATCAACAACACTAGCGTCTAATTTTGTTACAAATTTTTCTCTTTTTCAGAAATAGTATAAGTTAACACTCTTTTAAACAGAAACAAAAGATGGCTTTAGCACGTTTGGCCCTGAGGAACTTGTCACAAAGGGTGGCGTGTTCAGGGTCTGCCGCACCTTCCCTTGTGGACCAAGGAGTTGGTGGTGTTGGTAGGGTGCAAAGGCCAAGGTGGAATGATGAGTTCTTGAAGAGGTTTATGTCAACAACTGGTGGTGATAAGGTGGCTAGCGAGACATCTGAGAGCAAAGAAGTTGCTGTAAATGAGGGTGGCAGGAAGTCTAAGCTTTTTCCCAGGAGGAAAGGCAGGAGAGGTCTCTGGAGGAGAAGTGATGGAGATGACTTTGTTCCTGCACTTTATGGTACTTCCCTTGCTCTCTTTTTCCTGTCATGAAAACTTTTAACGGTATCATCATCAGTGAAAAAGTCAGTAATGTTGTTGCAGTAAGTACAGTTACTGTATCACATTACTTGTCTGCCCTTTGTGTAAAAGCTGTGGGTTACCCACTTACCTTAATTATCTCTTAAAACACTTAAATTTGGCTGATTTGTTGTACTTGTATTTCTCTAGAGTTCTTTCCTTCAGGGTTAGGGAATGCACTCCTGCAAGCAACAGACAACATCAACAAGCTTTTCGAGAACCTGAACTTGTCACCATCCAACCTCATTGGGCGGCTTAAAGAGAAAGACGACTGCTACAAACTCCGGTACGAGGTCCCGGGGCTGTCGAAAGAGGACCTCAAGATCACCATTGATGATGGGGTGCTGACAATAAAAGGAGAGCACAAGGAAGAGGAGGAGGAAGGATCAGACGATGAGTACTGGTCAGCAAGAAGCTATGGCTACTACAACACCAGCATTTTGTTGCCGGATGATGCCAAAGCTGATGATATCAAGGCCGAGTTGAAAGATGGAGTGCTCAATGTCATTATTCCAAGAAGTGAAAGGCCCAAGAAGGATGTGAAGGAGGTCAAAATCCATTGATGAAATAGTGTGAAAGTGATGGTTTATTTATGGTGTTGTTTTTGGTGTGTTTTAATGTCAGTCAAAGTGATGTTCTGTTAAAAGCAACTGCAATAAATGTGGTTTCTTTTTTCTGATCAGTTGATTCGTAAACCTCATCACCCACGAATCATTTGCTTTCTACCCTCTTACTTGCCTTAATGTGGTTGTTCCTTTATCAGTTTATACACAGCCAGACATATTTCTTGATGGCTGTGCTTAGTACTAAGGTAGAATGGTCAAATATATGGATCCTATAAAACTTGGGTATCAATTGTAGTTGAATTTTTTTTTTAAAAAAAGGTCCAACCAGACAATTCATTGATTTCTTCTTCTTCTTCTTTTTCCTGTGCCATTTAAAAAATGGAATTGCCCGGGTTCCGTACTTCTCAACAGGAAATGCACTGCTCAAAATCAAGTACAAAAATAAAGGTAAAGAAAGAGTTAACCATGTAATAGCTTTTCCTGAATTGGTAATCACTTTTATCCTAAATCAGGCACATGATCCTGAAACGACTCTTGATGCAGAGCACTCAATGCTACAGAGATGGCGGAATCCTGAAACAGGGTTTCTCCAGCAGGTAAAGAAGCAACCTTGTAGCTTACTGAGTACATATGTCAGTAATGTTGTGACGCCAAACTCATGATTTCAACAGTTTTATTGTCTAGTGGAAGGGATGGCCTGTAATGACACCTTGCATTCTTTTGGTTTACTTTAATACTATTAAGTACTCGGAATTGCAGCAAATTGGCCAACTTAGTTTTGTAGCATTTTGTGGGAAGTCACATGATCTCAATCAAAACCTGGACAAGGCATAGGAAGAAGGTACTCTAGTAAGTGCCTGTTTTTTCATCATGTATTGCTCATTAATGTAAAAAGTTTTATATTTAGGTAATTCTGTGAAATTTTTATTAGCCCTTTGGTAACTTTAATTGTAAAAGTTTTATTTTTTGGTTAAAGTTTGTATAAGTGAAACAATTTTTTGCAATTCTTCAGTCACTTTCAAATACAACACCAAACGCAAAGTATACAGCAGAAATGAGCACCTGCCTCTGTCCATTGAATAAACAAATGGATGAAACGGTCTCCATCAGGAAAATTCAAGAAGAAGAAAGTCTTCAAACCAAATAGAACAAAACCCTCTTTGGAAATGCCAGGCGTTGGAAATTTCTGATCCTAGCGAGGAGTGGATGAATGGAAAGAAAAGTCGTCTCAGTTTTCAAGGAAGCAGTTAATTTGCCTTCTTTTGCAATAAAGCTCCAAAGGAATAGAAAATGGACAAAAAAATATGAAAAAAAACTCAGCCTGATTCTGAGAGTCCAAAAGAAAGGCTGTTCTGTGTGGTCCTCCGCCCTATTTACTCATCAAAGATTTGCCCTATCCTGCAAATTGAAACACTCTTCAAGTTATTGCAAGCTTGACGAAATTGACCAGGAAAAAAAAGAGTGATACACATCTCATTAGTTTTATCCTTTTCCTGTGCAAATATATACAAGTTATAACCTGCAGAAGTTCAATGTGAAGCTGTGGATGGTCCTGCCTTGTTCTTATTCTTGTAAATGGGTAAAGGAAAACGTTGACATATATCTATATAATATATACTATTATCAAAGTGTGCAAAATCACTCAAATGGGTTAAACTTGCTTTGTAGAAAGCGCAATTTACTAGAGCAAAAAAGACAATGAAAGGTTCACTTTTCACCTAAATGTCTCTTTTATGAGCATGGGGTCCTGTTTTAAAGCCATAAAGTCCTGAGAGGTTTCTACTGTGTTACGCAAAGGCAGTGCAAGCTGAACAGCAGAATAGTCTTCCTTGTCATTTACCTAGCTCCCTCCCCTGTGTTTCACAGAAAAAATAGTGTATTTCTTGTAGACAACAGTAACTTCTTTTACAGATTAATGAACAGTCACTTAATATTGCCTAGGTAAAATTTGTTGTATATGAGAGCTAGAAAAATGCCTTTGTCGGCAATTAACTTATTACTACAATTGAGAACAAAACAGTAAGATTTTGTGTTTTAACTTGACTTCAATGGTAAACTTTTAAGTTTTTTCAATAACATAAGAGGGAAAAGGAAGGATCTTATACTTTTTTATGCTGAAATCAATGGACAAATACTCAACCAATTTGGAAGCACAACTTGGAGATTGAATTATAATGGGGTTATCAGGATTGACTGTCAAGTCCGGAAGGATTGAACATCCAATAGTCACTTCTGTCATTTCACTAAAAAACGAAAGTCTGTGTCGCAGATTCCAAGGAGGGCCAAAAGAAATTGTATTCTTGTCTACAAACAGTGTCAAAGTCCAAAGGTTTTTTAATGGTGAACAAGCCATTGGCACCAGAGACATGTCTCTTCTAGAGCAACATCCCATTAACTTCTAGCAAAAAAAATACTGCATATGTATCATATATAATTCCTTCCTCTTGAATCAAACCCACCAATCCTCTGTTCTTCTCTGTTTATCTCGTCGACAGTGATCTCTCTCTTTCTAGGCTATGCATCATATCATTCCTCACTGTTAAAGAACAGAAGAAGCTACATTCACTGGCTGCTGCTTATAAATTCTTTACTGTTAAGAGACCAATGGCTACATCAAAAAATCACACAGATTGTCTCCAAGCTGCAGTTATCACTATGGCTTTGATTTTCACCCTAGTGTTTCTGACTCCAAAATCAGGTAATTAACAGACCATATGTTTCTTTATAGCCTATTTGATTTCTTGTTTTTCAGCTGTATAAAGTATAAACCATCTCTCCTTTTACATCTCACATTGCCAATTTTCAAACAAAGAATCACTGTACAAGCAAATTATATTTCTGGAAAGTCAGTTTTTGTGTTTTCCTTTGTTTTTTTTTTTTTTTTGTTTCTCTAAGAAATATGTGCTAGTGAACATCCTAAACGGATCTTTTGAATTCTTGTGGCCAGTCTTTCAATTATGTTTTGAAAGCATTGTTTTTTTTTTTTGTTTTAATGGCCTTTTTGTCAGCAGTGGCAGTTGATGTTCATGGGTCACAGTCTTCAAGCAACAGCGAGAGTTTGAGGCAGAGGAAGAATATGGTGCTGGGCTCAAGGCCTCCAGGTTGTGTGAACAAGTGCATGAATTGCAGGCCATGCATGGCTACTCTTGTTGTTCCTCCTCATGACCAGAAGAAGGATGCCATTTCAAAAGCAGCAGCAGGAAGAAATCATCATCAGGGTTTCACTCTTAATCCATCATCATCACGGGGAGACAATGATGGTTATTATCTTCTTTCATGGAAATGCAGATGTGGAGATAAGCTCTTTGAACCATGATCCATATATCCATGTAGCTATCTATATCTATTAGCAGATTACTTAGTGTTACATATATATATATATATCAACATCTCCCTGTTGCCTGTAAAAAGAAACAATGACAATGCTATTGCTAGCTAAGATGGCTATAAAATCTGCAGGAGAAGAATGCATTTTCCTTTTTTTTTTTTTTCCAAGTTTAGATTTATGTTCTTGTCCGTCTGTTTGCACATGCACGTAGCTAATGTGAAAAGACCCGTCTCTGTGTGTATCCCTGTACGTAACAATATATAATAAGGTCATGTATATTTCACTTCAGGTCATATTTCAATAAATGTAACAGTACTCTGCGAATGTCATCAGATAAATTAACTTAACCCATAAAAACAAGAAAAAAGAGAGAGAGAGAAAGAACTGTGTAGTAGTACTATAGTTCTTTCCTTGAATCCACAGGGAGAGGCATGAACTAGCGTCACCTACGCTTAATGTTTCCTGATTCAAACCCCCCTCCCCCCAAGAGGTACATTGATCATTTAATGTTTGTACGTCTGGTGTGTATGTGCACTGTATAATGGTGGATCCACATTTATTAACCTGTGAGTAGAATAGCTATAGCCTATATAGGCTATAGATGTCTAGCTTTGAGTAAATATATTATTGCAGACATTGACAAGAATAATAAATTAGGACCATCTTTAATCATATAGATTAAGATCATTGTCATCATTCTATAGTTATTATCAAATTATATCAAATAACTTGCTGTCTTGATTAACTTTTTTTTTTTAGAATCAAATTAAATATATTCTATAAGGTATAGTTGTTGGATCTTTTTAAAAGAAAGAAACCAATGAATGAAAAGTTTTACTCGAAATCCCAAAATGACCCATGTTCTCTCGATAGTAACTTGTGGCCCAACATTACAAGGCCCAATCCTTGGGTCAAATCAGATCCATGAGAATCATTCTTGGATAAATGTAGTCCAAGCCCAATTCACTATCCACCACTATATTCTTACCAAACCAAAACCCATAAAAAGTACACAGCAAATATTTGGAACCCCACATTTTACAAAACGTACAACTCTAAAAGCCTAGGAACTGAAACAGAAAAAAAACAGAACCTAACATAACATAACAGAAACCAGTAGCTGCTTCGTTTTCTCTTCCAAGAGATTTTTGCCACAAAATGGCGATTCTCTCTCCGACAACAACACCCACTACAAGCACGGCAACAACATCGTACCCACCCCAACAACATCATCATCATCGTCGTCGCTCATGTCCCGGTTATCTTTCTCTGCCGCGTCATCCCCACCGTCCTTTTCTGCCTCCACTCTCTAGTAGCTCCATCGCACGGCTCCGCATTTGCCACGCCGCCTTATCTCCCCCGCCGCCATCCGACCCACCTCCCGAAAGGGACCCGGGTCCGACCGAAGGTTCGGATTCTGATAACCCTTTTGATCAAAATCCGTTCTTGACATGAGCTTATTCGTTCAGTTGTTACTTGTAGAAAAGTGAACCAACAAATTAATATTGCGTCTTTTAGGATTTTTTTAGTGGAATACGTGAATATGTGTAGATTCTGTAAGCTCTAGGGTATATTGTTAAGGTGGAAGATTTGGTTGAAGTGATTCCAGGCTAAATATTGGAGTTTTTTTTGCCTAAATTTTGCTTGCTATTGACTTTGGTTGTGGAAAATTTTATGGTAGTTTTACTGTTTTAGGTTGCTTGGTGCTATTTAAAATTAGGCCAGAGCTTGACTTTCTGGTGCATCCCTTTTGATTTTTCAGAAGAAAATAGGGAAGAAGTAGATTTCTTCTTTATTGTTTGGCGAAGATTTGACTAGTAAAGTTGGGATTTTTGCTGCACTCTTATGGTTGATGGGATTCTGCAGGTGTTGCTGTAATATTATCCAGACTTCGAGACCGTGTCCAGATTTTTCTTGCTGTGCTTTTCTGGTTGTCTTTGTTTTTCTGGTCTTCTGCTTGGGATGGAAGTAATAATGATAAAGGTGGACCGAACAAGGGGTCCAAATTTTTTAAAAAATGAAGTAGCAAGCATTTCACTTGTTATGTATATATTTAAGTTCTTATAGGTATTAGTATCATTGTACATGGCATAATTTCTGCATGTCGATTGTAGGTGGTTTTTGTGGCCCTGGAAATTCATTCCGTAGTATCAGTAGAATTAAGGAAATGTTGAATGAAATTGTCCCAATTGAAGCATTGACATTCTGAAATTCTGGATGAGAAATTTCTCGTGTTATGGGTGTTGTCTCCCTGATAAGTTGCAGAGTTCTTTTCGGTAAACAGACGGAAACTAGGGAAGTTTTTGGCTGTAGATTTTTGGTTGTGAGTTCTTGATTGTATATCTGAAGCCTAATACAGAGCCATTATCTATCCTCTAAAAAAAGCTGTGCGAATCATTCTCTGTTTGTGTTGCTTTTGGTTTTAGTCTTGTTGTTTTGGCTTGACGAGGATCTGTGAACCCCAAGTCTTGTCCGGGACAGGAACTGCGTAGACTGACCACCGAGGTAAGCTCACTGTTTTCAGTGTTGTTGGAGAGCTAACATCGCTCCAAAACATGATTGTTTGGAAGTATTAACAAATAGGTGAGTTCGTAACTTTTTCCAAATCTCTGACTTGAAAGGCCTTGAAGAACATTTTCCCCTACTATTGCAACTCGCAAGTTTCCTTTTTTTGATAATGATCCTGTGAGACCATTCACAAAGCACAGAGGTTTTCTTGTTGGGTTCAAAGTCCTAAATTGGAAGAAATAAAAAGGAGATGGGAGAATTGTGTTAATAGCTATAAATAAAGACTAATGCATCTCATGAGGCATTCTCTCTGCCCGAATACGAAAAGTTCAGTGAGACCGATGGTGTGATAGCAACCTATAAAAGTGGAATTTCCCTTTGTTCTTTTGACATTTGCTGCCTTTTCCCCTGTGGGATAAACATCCCTTAAATTTCAATCACTGTACTGTCTGTACTGTAAGACTTAGCCACTAGTCTCTGCCGTGCCTCTTGTAAACTTGTCCTAATGGTTGTTCCTCCAGTGCTCCCAGAAGTCAAGATCCAACGCCCTTGGTTCTGTCTTGTTTCCCTTTAGCCCTTCAGTCCTCAATAATAATTGTGAAGTCCAACCGTAAAAGTCAAATTGATAAGGTAACTCAAGGTTCTGTTCAGTATTCGCTTATGTTATGCAGGGTGTAATATGACATGCAATGCAAATGTATGTCTTTGTGGGTGTTTTTATTGTTACGTCTCTGAACTTTTTATGCTTATGAGATCCATAATGATGCTTGAGTTTCGAAGTCTTAGTCATAATTTCTTCAAATTTACTTTCATGTACTGTCAGAATGTAGCTAAATTTAAATGTGACAGCTTCATAGGAAAAGAGAAACAACCCTAATAGTAGATTCTAAGTTGTTGGATTTGGAATATGTGACTGGCAAATGGCAATGACAATCGCATACCACCAGTCTCGTGGTTCTTTTCACCTACATATGTTTTTCTTCCATGATGAGTTGATATTTACAGAAAGTGGTAGAGTACTGGTATAAATGGGCCTATGCCCGTGAACAGGCCCAATGGATAATAACCGAGGCCGGGCCCAAAGATGTATGAGGCCCATGATCGTGAATGAGGCCCCCGAAATCAGGACCTCTGGACATCCCACAACATGTGGACTTGGATGACAAGGACCCGTGGCTAAGTACTCTTGGTCTGAAGGCCCTTGACCTGGAGGCCCTTGACTTGAAGACCCTTGACCCGAGCCTATGGGTGAGGCCTAGAACCTGGAGGCCCGAGAGGCCCTCTACATCGGCTTATCCGGGGGAACCGAGCTTATCCAAAGGAAATCCACCTGCGACCTATAACAGTGTGACACGTGGACCATATAATCTCATTGTCTTGTACTATATATACATAGAAAATATCAAAGAGAAGGGGATTTTTCTCTTCCCCGACTCTCTCTCTCCCTCACTCGGTTTCTACTGATTTTCTCTCTACTATGTATCATTGATAATTACAATCAATAAAGGCACCCCCTGATTCTGATTTATATCAGTACCTAGTCGGGAAAACCTCTTCTGGAGTCCTACAACTTTGAGTCATTTTTCAAGTGAGTCCTATAATTCTAAAAATCTTTAATTAAGTCTTATTTCTTTAATTAATTAGTGACATCAAATAAGTCGTTTTGTCATTTTTGAAGGTTAATTAAAAATTTTTGGTCCCTCAATTGCTTTTAAATGTTTATTATAGTCTCTTATATCATAATTTAAATTAATTAGGTCCTTAAATCTCAAAAACTATAAATCATGAATTTTAAATCTTGAAATTCTAAACCCTAAACATGGATTCTTAATCTTAAAACAAAAAATCTTAAACTATTAAGTCTAAAACCCTAAACATTAAATCTTAAATTCTAAAATTTTAAATTTTAAATACTAGAATATGAACCTTAAAAGCTTATATACCACAATGAAAGTTCTTAGTACTAAACATAAAAGACTTATTTCTCAACATTAAACTATAAATCCTAAACACTAAACTCTAAAATGCTAAACCCTATACTTTAAACTTTATATCCTAGAATCCTAAATAATAAATCCCTAAACCTTAAATCTTAAACTCTAAAACCTTAAATCTTAAAATCTTAAACACTAAATTCCTAAACCCTATTTCCTAAAATCCTAAATCCTGATCTTTAAAACCTTAAACCCTAAATCATGAAATCCTAACAACTTAAAATCTAAGCATCAAATCTTAAATCTCAAATCCTAATATGTCATTCATGTAATTTAGGGTCTAAATTTTTTGAATTTTAAAGTTTAGGATTTATAATTTTAGGAGTCATAAAATTTTAAAGATTTGAGGACTTAATTGATTTGAATTATGATAAATAGGACTATAAAATACATTTAAGATCATTTGAGGGACTAAAAATTTTCAATTTAACATCCAAAATTGCCAAAAGGACTTATTTGATATAACTATTGAAACAAATAAGACTTGATTGAGGATTTTTAGAGTTATAGTACTTATTTGAGGAATGACCTAAGTTATAGGATTTTAGAGAAGGTTTTCCCCACGGGAAAAGTTGCCACAGTACTGGATTCCGGCAAAATATACCAAAACATGAAAATATGGGCGAACACAAGGATGAAGTCCAACCAAAATTTATAACACAGCGTATGAACTTCAAAATCAAAAGGCAACACAAAGGATGAAACAAGCAAAATCAAAAGGCAATACAAAGGATGAAACGAGCATTAATCCTTAATATAATACACAAAACTCCCCAACTCAAGTCTCTCCTTTTTTTTTCATTCACTGAAGTTAGGCTTGAACCGCACGAGCATTTTCCATAGCCAAAACTCTATGCCGATGACACTTTAGGCCAAATTATCTTTGATTTGGGCAGTTCTACGGAATTAGTCAGGTCCCATGGTTCTTGTTTGTGCCGTTTTATCAATATAGTTTTTCGATTTCCAATAAGAAGATTCCGATGGGCTAGAAGCTAGCGTCAGTTCGATGTAGGTTATGACTAATTATGAGCCCGGGGTAGGATTTAATGGAGGTTATAGTGCAGTTCAAAACCTGGACTAACCTCTTGTGAGTTATAGTTTTTTCTTTGTCTCTCGGTTACTCCATTATATAGAATCAAGGTTGCCCTGTACTAATCATATAATCACAAAGATAATAATCCCGATCTTGTGTCTAGTCATCCTCATCACTAAGTTGTACTGTCTTTCTAGAACAAGCTCTACCATAACAACTACAGCAGACATCACTTAAATTCAAATATCTAACATTCAAACTAACTTAAATTCAAATAAGCAATTATCTTATTTAAATTGAATGGTCATTTCAAATTTAAATAATGATAAGCCCAACTACCTTGTACACATCATGGGCTCATCGGCCAAATAGTGGTGGAGACGCAAGCCAAATTATGTTTTTAACCTTTTCTTTTGTTCTTTTGATTCTTTGTTTATGCATGATGATATTGATGATTGTTGCTTGCTGGAAATCTGGTTTACACACAAGCACGAGTGTGAGAACCCGGACCCAATGTCCCTTCGGCCTTCTCACCTCATGATCGATGGAGTCGCCACCCAAGTTTTATTAGCATGGAAAAACTCAGGAAAAACCAAAGAATAACTCCTTATACCCACAAAAGCAACAAGAATGCTAACCAAAGATGCAAGACTCGGGGGTTTGTCATGGATAGGAAGGTATGAGGCACCCCATCCATAGTCGCGGTCTCTTAGCCCCCAACCAACCTGCATACCCTAGCATATCATGCTTACAAACTATATTATGTCAAAATTTTGATGATAGACTATTGAAATTACAATGCCTATGCTATGTGAATGTCTGTATGTCTTGTTTGCTTTGGGAATCTATGTTTGCATGCATTGAACATCATTAACATCATATCACATTGCATGTTTTCATAAAAATTTTCGAGCCAAAGTAGTTTTCTAGAATTTTTTTTTCTGTTATTTTTTTATTTTTTAAATAAAATTAAAAAATTAAAAAATTTCAAAAAAAATGAAAAATTGATTTTTTTTTATATATATTTTTTTCGACTTTGTTCCATCATTCCTCCTCTTTTTTTTTTTTTTCACTATGTTTTCAAAAACTCAAAATTTGCATCTAGGATTTTCGACGACCATTGAACCTTTGAAATTTGTGCTCCTTAGGAAACCATGGGTGATGTCTACTTTAGTTGGAACGAGATGGTGAAGACTTTGGCCGAAACCGTGAATGTGCCCAAGGCTAGTGAGCAAGGTGCTAATGATAAGCCCAACCACCTTGCAAACATCCTGGGCTCATCGACTTTCCGCTTGTCACAGAGCAGAAAACAAAGAATATAAATTTTCTTCTTGTGATTACTGATTAGTCAGCCAAAGAATATATAATTTTGTTATGTATAACGTTTTTACTGCAGCGTCCAAAGGAAAATAGTAGCCTGGCGGTAGGATGCTTATGATCCTGGACTTCTGGTTTGCAACCCAAGTTCGAACCACACCCATGCTACTTTTTGCATCATCCCCCCGCCCCAAAATTTTGGGCCCCTGACCCAAATTTATTTTATTGGGCCTGGATTGGATTGTTAGAGGAATACCTGGCCTAGTTTGAGAGTAACCCTAGCAGAAGCGCAGACAGACAGACGCACAGATATATAAGATCATCTTCTTTCTCTCTTTTTGAATTTTCTTTGCTAAGGGAAACGAAAGAATCGAGAGAAAAAAATAGAAAAAGCGATAGAAAACTAGCTAGATTTTTTTTTTTTTCTGGCGCGATAGAAAACTAGCTAGATGGATCGAGTAGATACAAGATCGGGCAACAAGGAAGGAGGGGCACCCGAGATGGTAGAATCAAACCCTACCCCTACTAACCCTAACAAACTCTCTCAACCCGCGCCACCACCAGCGTCGTCCCGCCGGAGGCATGATCTTTATTTATATATCGATTAATTTTCAGTTGATAAAATTAAAATAACTGGATCCATCGGCCCATAATTTCTCTTTGAATTAACTTTTTTCTTCTTCTCTTCTTTCTTTCTTGCAAACTGAAGTAAGGGGAAAGCTGCTGCTGCTGCGGTGTCGTCTTCCCGTAGAGGTCCCAAGTACTCGCCGCCAAAACCCTATGTTATGTATTTTTATCATATATATGCGCTTTTTTATAATTAGCAATTTTGATTCTGATCTTTTCATGCCTGTTTCCAATTGAAGTACGCAAACAGAAGGAGGAGAAGATACCATCTCGAAGGATCCCTTGTATGTTATGTATTTTATCATTTATTGTGTTTTTTTATAATTAGCAATTTTGATTCTGATTTTTTCATGTCTCTTCCCAATTGAAGGCTTCTAACACAAGAAGAGGAAGAAGAAGAAGATGCCGTCTGGGCAAAGTATGTAACATTCCCTTCTTTCTTTTCTTTTTTTTTTTTTTACGCTCCTGCTTCTGCGTGTCATCTACGTACGTACATATCTGATCGATCGTTCTCTTCTTGCAGGTTGGGCCGAAAGCACTTCCCTACTTATTTAGCCGGCCTGGCTGGAGAGCCTGCCCAATTGGCAATTGAGTATTACAAGAACAAGGAGGGGGTTCAGCTCCAACTTACTGAGATGATTAACG
>JAKUCV010006677.1:25227-99672 GCA_028386065.3 Turnera subulata | reverse complement strand
AAGAAAGAAAAGGTGAAGGAGAAAGAGGAAAAAGAAAGAAGAGAAGGAAGGGAAGTGGGGCCCACATGGCCGGGAAAAACCGAGAGAGAGAAGAAAAACGTAGCCGGGAAAGAGGAAGAGGAAGGAAAGAGGAGGAAGAAGAGTGGCTCGGGCCAGCTCGTTGGCGGGTCCGGAGTCTCGCGTCGGAATCCCGTCTTTCTGACAAATCCCGTCCCGAGTCCAAAAATATGACTTGGGCTCGGAAAATCCGATTAATCCTCCTGAACGTCGTCCAAGTCTCAGAACTGAAAACCGAGGCTCGGTTAGTTAGGAAGACACTCCCGAGCGCGGGAAAATTCTCGGTTTCGAAAAACGACTCCCGTTTACTGTGAATTAATTACCCGAGATTAATTCAACAGTGAATCACGGTGAAACAATTTCTACAGTCCCGGTAAAAATCCAAATTTTTACCCGGGCTGTTACACTTTTAATGAGTTTTGCCTTTAGAAAATATATGTATATTTATAAAATTGTATTTGTTTTCAGAAATCAGTTTTCTTTTGATTATATACTTTCTGGGAAATAATATATAGCATATGATTATTGTATATATTTTTGTTAAATAGTAACAATTGGTAATTATATTATGGTAGTTATATTTTCAGAAAAGTATAATTACTTTGAGTAAATAATTTTGGAAATGTATATATATACCTATATATATATATATATCTTCCTAGAAAAATTATGATAATTGTATTTTTGGAAAATGATAAATATCTTTATGAAAATAATTAAAGCAGAGTTTTAATTAAAGTATAGTACCGAAATTATATTTGGATATACGTACGGTATAATATTTTCGGTAAAGGGAAATAATAAAGGATATGAACCGGATGAGTTATTTCGCAGTTTTGGCATCATAGCATACCGATTATGTGCATTTATATGTATATGTTTTTTTGTTGTATAGGTTCGGATATCGGACAGTTTCCCGAGGAGCCGGCCTTGGTACCGGTCATTGTCTCCGGAGTTGAGTAATCGGCCAAAGTGAGGATGGATTTCCTTCAATATGTGCCTGTATTACTCGGTTATTGTGTTTGATGTTTATTGCACTGTTGGTTGTTGCATTTGTTGTGATTGTTGTCGGGATGTTTATCCCAGTATTTGATTTGGTTTTGGGATGTTTATCCCCGTGTTGAGCTTTGGATATTTATTTTCGTGTCTTTGGCCATAAGAATAATGGATTAATTAATAATTTGAGAAAAGGATGTCGATCCTTGGATTTTGGATAGGGATGTCTATCCCGGTATTATGGTTAGGGATGTTGATCCATGTGATTTGGTTATGAATGATGATAATATAATTGTCACGTGGTAAGTAGTGGTACGACTCGATGGTTTAAGACTGTTTCGTAGTGGCCATGACCTGGGTTACTTGTGATAAGCATGTCTATGCTTGGGATGTCTATCCCGTGATTATTTTTTGGGATGTCTACCCCTGGGTTCGTATTTTTGGGATGTCGATCCCTGGGTTCTCTTGGATTTGGTCTGGCACCCGAAATATGTTGAGAACCAGGTCTGACCCCTAGCTTATTCGTGACGGGGCCCGAAAAAGATAAAATTGGAAATTGGATTTTTATTTGAGTCTTTTTGGTCTTGGACCAGTTTTGGGTCTTGTCTTTTGGGTCATCCCTCACCTGCGGGCTTTCATCCCGTAGGATGAGTTATTTGTGGTACAGGTTCGATGCATTCCAGACAGGCTGCGGCGTTATCCCTTGGACAGGGCTCGGATCCATAGTTTGCATCAGTGTCACATACAGTGTCTTGAGAGTTATTAAGTCTTCCGCTGTGCATTATTTTTACTATTATTGGGCCATTGGGCTGGATATGATGTTATCATTGTTTTTATTATGGGCTGTTGAGCCCAAGTTTCTGTTGTATACACTGTATGCTGGGGCTTGTTTTGGTTGGGTCGTCACAGTTCCGGCACGTGTTTACTGTGTACGGTAAATACGGGTCGGGGCGTTGCACCTTCTCTCCTATGCCAGGGAGTTTGTGCCCGTTGAGGTGGCTAAGTGCAGGCGGTTCGTTAGCGCCCTACGCACTGATTTGGCGATAGCAGTGGCTGGTGGTAGGCACAGGACTTGGGAGGCTCTTTGTGAGGCTACTTTTGATGCTGAGAGAGTTCAGTTGATCGGGAAAGAGGCTCGGGCAGCCGAGCAGAGGAAGCAGTCATCTGCTTCTGGACAGAAGAGGCAGTATTCTGATGTCGGAGATGCAGATTATTCTGGTGGACAGGGTTCTTCTTACCGAGGTTCGAAGAAGTCCCGAGGGCAGAGTTATCAGGGTGGACTAGGCAGATCCTCGGGAGGACGGTCCTATCAGTCTGGATCTCAAGGGCGGGGTTCCTCGGCACGATTCTCGGGTACATGATGGTATTGTAATAAGCCGGGACACCAGAAGTCGGCTTGTTACAAGTGGATTAGAGATAGTGGTGGCAGTGGTTCCCTGTATACAGTGCAGAGTTCTGTAGCCAGTGGTGCTGCTTCTTTTGGTCCGAACAGGGGTGGCGGACAGCAGGGTCGAGGTCGTGGGGGTTCTGGAGCTTCGAATCGTGGGGGTGCGACTCAGTCTGCTGTAGCTCCTAGGGTTTATGCCATCACCCGGGAGGCGGCTGCTGATGCCCTAGAGGTTATAGCAGGTACATTTATAGTTTTTGGTCAGTATGCACATGCTTTAGTTGATCCAGGCTCAACACACTCTTTTGTATCACGTGCATTCATGACCACTCATAACATAGAAGATGATAACCTTAGTAGACCCCTGAGAGTCCGTTTACCCACAAGTGATATAGTAGTTGTTGATCTAGTTTGTAGAGATGTATCGATAGAGTATGATAGTGAGAGTTTTCCTTCTGATCTTGCTGTCATGGACTTGGGAGAGTTTGATGTTATCTTAGGCATGGATTGGTTGTCCAGACACCAGGCAGTAGTTGATTTTCGGGCCAAGGAAGTGTCTTTGTCTTCTCTGTTGGGGCGTAGATTGGTGTTCGTTGGAGAGCGAAGAGCCCTATCGGCGTGTTGTATCTCGGCCATCCAAGCTTTCAGGATGATCCGAGAGGGTTGTGATGCTTTTCTAGCTTATGTGGTCGATTCTTCGGTACCAGTACCTGGAGTGGAGGATATTCCAATTGTTCGGGAGTTTCCTGATGTATTTCCCGATGATCTACTTGGGTTGCCTCTAGAGCGGGAGGTGGAGTATACAGTTGACTTGGTACCGGGAGTTGTACCTATTTCTATACCGCCCTACAAAATGGCTCCGATAGAACTTCAAGAGTTGAAGAAACAACTGGAGGAGTTATTAGATAAGGGTTTCATTAGACCAAACATCTCACCTTGGGGTGCCCCGGTCTTGTTTGTGAAGAAGAAAGATGGCAGTATGCGGATGTGTGTGGACTATAGGCAGTTGAACAAGGTGACTGTAAAGAACAAGTATCCTTTGCCTAGGATCGATGACTTGTTCGATCAGTTGCAGGGTGCATCTGTATTCTCAAAGATTGACTTGCGATCTAGTTACCATCAGGTTCGGATTACAGAGCAAGACATACCGAAGACTGCATTCCGCACTCGGTATGGTCATTATGAGTTTGTGGTTGTTCCATTTGGTCTGACGAATACACCGGCAGTGTTCATGTGTATGATGCAACAGGTCTTCCATGAATTTCTGGACCGGTTTGTGGTAGTGTTCATCGATGACATTCTGGTCTACTCGAGTAGTAAGGCCGAACATGAGGACCACTTGAGACAGGTTTTGCAGAGGTTGAAAGAAGAACAGCTCTGTGCCAAGCTCAGCAAGTGTGAGTTTTGGTTGGATGAGGTCGCGTTCCTTGGGCATATTGTGTCCGGTGAGGGCATTAAGGTGGACCCGGCCAAGGTTAAGGCAGTCATGGAATGGGAGCCACCGAAGAATATACCGGAGATACGAAGTTTTCTTGGACTTGTTGGTTACTACCGGAGGTTCATTGAGGGTTTTTCCTTGATAGCGGGTCCTATGGCAAAGCTGTTGAGGAAAGACTGTACCTTTGTCTGAGATGACCGTTGCCAGAAGAGTTTTGAGGAGTTGAAGAGTCGGTTGACTTCTGTACCGGTTTTGACTGTTCCGAGACCCGGAGTGGAGTACACGGTGTTTAGTGATGCTTCTGGTTTGGGCTTGGGATGTGTTTTGATGCAGGAGGGTCGGGTGATTGCTTATGCCTCCAGGCAGTTGGGAACTCACGAGAGAAACTATCCGACCCATGATCTGGAGTTAGCTGTTGTGGTCTTTGCTTTGAAGAACTGGAGACACCATCTGTACGGTGAGAAGTGTCGGATTTTCACAGATCACAAGAGTTTGAAGTACATCATGACCCAAAGGGAGCTTAATATGATGCAGAGACGCTGGATTGAGCTTCTGAAGGATTATGATTGTACTATCGAGTACCATCCAGGCAAGGCCAGTGTTGTTGCAGATGCATTGAGCCGGAAGAGAGTGGCTTCTGTGGATGAGGACCCGGTTTCTTATGCTTTGTCTTCCTTGGTGGAGCTGAGGTCGTTAGATGCACAGTTGGAGGTGGATGTTATTGGGGCGTTGCTTGCCAGTTTGAGCATCCGGCCGACCTTGCGGGATAAGATCATGGAGTTGCAATTTGGTGATCATCTTCTAGCGGAGTTGCGGGATAAGGCTCTCGGTGGGGAGAGTTCTAGTTTCTATGTCCGGGAGGATGGTGCTTTGATGACCGGTGATCGGTTGTGTGTTCCGGATGTCGATGACATGAGAAGGTGGATCATGGATGAAGTGCATAATGCGCCATATGCTATGCATCCTGGTAGCACCAAAATGTACCAGAACTTGAAGAGTCATTATTGGTGGCCCGGGATGAAGAAGGATGTTGCGGAGTTTGCAGCTCGTTGTATAACTTGTCAGCAGGTGAAAGCCGAGCATCAGGCTCCTGCCCGCAAGTTGAGATCTTTGACTATTTCGCAGTGGAAGTGGGAGCATATCACTATGGACTTTGTGATCGGGTTACCGAAGACCCGGGGTCGACATGATGCCATCTGGGTCATTGTTGATAGGTTGACCAAGTCAGCTCATTTCCTACCGATTCAGCAGACGGATACAATGGATAAGCTGGCAAGGTTATATGTTGCCGGTATTGTTCGTCTACATGGAGTTCCACTATCCATTGTATCGGACAAGGATCTGAGGTTTACTTCCCACTTCTGGAAGAGCTTATAGTCAGCTTTGGGTACTAAGCTGAATTTCAGTACTGCATTCCATCCACAGACCGATGGACAGTTGGAGAGGACTATACAGACACTGGAGGATATGCTTAGAGCTTGTATGCTCAACTTCAGTGGTTCTTGGGATGAGACATTACCGTTGGTTGAGTTTTCTTATAACAACGAGTATCACTCCAGTATCGGTATGGCGCCTTATGAGGCTTTGTATGTGCGGAAGTGTCGTAGTCCGATCTGTTGGGATGAGGAAGGTCTGAGACAGGTGGTTGGTCCGGACCTAGTCCAGGAAACTGTTGATCAGATCGAGGTGGTTAAGCAGTATATGAGAGCTGCTCAGGACCGGCAAAAGAGTTTTGTTGATAAGCATCGTCGGGAGATGGAGTACAGTGTAGGTGACAGAGTTTTCCTCCGTGTTGCTCCCTGGAGAGGTGTTATCCGGTTTGGGAGGAAGGGCAAGTTGAGCCCTCGTTATATTGATCCTTATGAGAATGTGGAGCGGATTGGTCCGCTGGCCTACAGGTTGGCTTTACCGGAGGAGCTGTCGCGCATACATGATGTATTCCATATTTCGATGCTGAGGCGATATCAGTCTGATCCTAGACATGTTGTGTCAACGACTGAGGTGGAGGTTGCGGAGGATTTGACCTATGTGGAGGAGCCGGTAGAGATTTTGGCTCAGGAGGTGCGGCAGTTGAGGAGTCGTACCATTCCTATGGTTCGGGTTAGATGGAGCCGTCATTCCCCGAATGAGGCTACTTGGGAGGTTGAGTCCCATATAAGAGAGCAGTTTCCACATCTGTTTTGATTTTTCGTATCTTGTAATTTCGAGGACGAAATTTTCTTAAGTGGGGTAGAACTGTAACGCCCCGGATTTTCATAATTTAATTTATGGAATTTTCGGAATTTTTATTCCAATTTTACCCTCGAGGAATTTCCAGATTTTGGACTAGGAAATAAATTATTATACCTTGGTTATATCAGTATTAGGTCATTAGTATGGCGGGTACGGCTTTCGTTGGAGTCAAAACGCGTTTCGGGAAGAAACGCGGGGTTTACCGTAGTTTTGGACTAAACTACGTCGTTTTGGGTAAAGGGAAAAAAAGTTGACCGAGCTAGGGTGGGTTGACTGCGCCCAGCCAAAACGAAACGACGTCGTTTTGGCTAGGCGGGTCAAAAACCGTAATCCTCCTCTCCTCTCTTCTTTCTTTTCTTTCTTCTTTTCTCTCCTCTCCTCTCTTCCTCCGGATGGCGCCTCTCTTCCTCTCTCTCTCTCTCTCTCTCTCTCTCTCCCTCTTTCCCTTCCCCTCTCCTACAATCCCTCTTTCTCCAAATCGTTACCCTACCCCGATTCCCTCTCTCTCTTGGCTTCATTTTCTTTCTTTTGTTTTCTCTCGCTCGCACGACGCCACCGCCGCCCCGAATTCTTCCTCTACGCGGCATCGAGGACGGGTCCACGACGAGCCGCCGACGCCTGCTTCGAGTCATCGCTAAACCGCTGGCCTTGCTTCCTCGCGTGCTCGTTCTCGTGCTCTCTGTTGTCGCCGTCGCATGTGGGAGGGAGGGCTGTGCGAGACGAGGAGCCTGTGTGCACGGACATAGCCACCGCCGCGTCCGTTGTTCGCCGGTAAGCCACACGCACCTTTCTTCTCTTCTTTTTCCTTCTCGTGTTGAGGTTGTTGTGCTAACCCGATTTGGGTTTGTCTTTAGTGGTTGGCTATGTGTAGTGGTGGTCGGCGTTTGTTGTGGGTGTTAGGTTGGTCGGGTTTTGGTGTTTGTGTTTTGGTGTTGTTCGGGTCTGTGAGGGTTGCTGCTGTTGGCCGGCAGATCTGTTCAAGGGGCTCTGTGGATCCGAATTTGGGCAGCGAGTGTTTCGGGTAAGAATCCAATCTGTCTGTCCTTTTTCTTTAATTCGTGATGTTGCCTGCAGTGGGTTTTGGAGTGAATGTTGTTGTTGTTGGATTGTGGCAGTTTTTGGGGGTTTTCCGGCGAGGACTCGGGTGCATTCTGGTGGACAGAATTCCTTCCTCGGCCATATACGGCATTTCCCGGTTAAGTCTCAGTTGTGGCTGTGTACATAATTCATGGGATATTTTGTGGAAATGCACATAATGATTATTATGAGTTTAGTGGAAACCGTGAGCGGGGAGGGAGTGTGTGTGGCTGGAAATTTATCGACACGGGTAGAACCATAAGCCGGGGACATTTGGGCTCGAGGATGACCTTAGAACGGTATTTAGGAAAAACCGGGCCCAGGCCCAACTAACCAACTTTAAAGACCTTGAGACTTTGATGGACCTTAAGGTGTGGGCTTGAGGCCCAATGGTATAAATGGTTAGGTAGTGACTTTAAGGAATAGGCTCTAAGCCCAAATTCATAAATTGGTTTTATTGCGGACTTAAGGAAGTGGGCTTTAGGCCCAGGAATCATTTTTGGACTTAGGTGGGCTTAAGCCCAGTTAACCTTAATTCCTTGTCTTTTGGGAGTAGTTGGTGAGGAGATATACCCTATTGAGCTTAGACCCTGAAATTGCATAACCGGGTAGTTTGGGTCGGGTTTTACTCAGTTGAGCATATAAGTATCATGCATGCATGGTTTGCTATAATTGATTTGTAATTATTGTGTGTGCCGGTATTCAGGCACGGGTAATACCTCGAGAGTTGGAGGATCTGTCTTGGGGAAAGCTCCACAGGATAATCGTCGTTGAGGTGACTTTATAAGTCTTTTTATGTTTGTATGCATGTGCTTGTTGGTTTGGTTTGTCTGAGTTGCATGCCTTGTTTGCTAACATGCCATGATCTGTATTGTGTGCCTATGTGTTACTATTTGCCGGATGAGCTTGACTTTAAATTGCTATGGGAAATAACATGTGGTGTGGTTTGAGTGATCTGTGTGATGTACTGTGGGTTGAAAACCTTAAGTTAATAATTCGCACATCCCTGTTAAACCATAACTTTTGGCACACATAAACTCTTAAGTATGAATAAGAATGATATACTATAAAAGATGTACTACTGTATGCTGAAGACCGGTTGGTTCGAGCGGGAAGTGATACCCTTCGGGATTGCATGCGGGATAGTATGGTATATGCGGTTTAGCATATGGGTCTGTGATGACCGGTTCTACCTCCCTCCTTCTACCTCCCCCTTTCTACCTCCCTCTTTCTCTCTGTCTCTCTCTCTCTCTCTATGGTTATATTTGGGCTATATGCCTGGTTATATTGGGCTTATGCCCTAGTTGTCTCATGAGACGGGACCGAGCTCGACGCACATAGTAGGGGCCCTAAATAATAAATATAATAATAAAATTTAACACACAAACAGATGTAAATCATAAACTGTTTGCTTATATGTTGTTGGCATGTTAGTACTGGTTATTGTGTGTTTGCTTACTTGTGCTTGTTTCTCTACTCTCCTTTCGAGCTTGCTTTGCACACCTACATAACTAGATTTATACTGCTCACTGAGTAGGCGACTCACATAATCGCCATCGTTGTTTTTCAGACTCTTAGTTATCGTGCTGTCTCTCTCTCTTCCTTTCCGGAGTACGGACGTGGATATCCCAGCAGGTAGTTGTGCTTCATCTCCCGGTTGGATCCATAGAGCCGACATGCATATCATTTTCTTTTCTTATTTTTATTTTATCTTTACTTTCCGCTGCATTGGATTTTGTTGAGATGTCATTCCTGATTTTGATTACATTGTCGGCGGGTTGCCGGGATTTGATACTTGATGTTGTTTCGGCTATTTGCCGGGTTGATTTATGGCTTGATAAGCCGGTTTACACTTGATCTTTATGACATCTCAGTTTATTAATATTTCCAGTTAAGGTTTATGGATAATATTTTGGCATTGGTTGACGTAACCCGAGTTCAGGGGCATTTTGGTCAATTCTTACTATTTTACCATATTTAATGATAAATTGGGACACGGGTGTTTCACCATGACATCCCTGGACAAATTTGATATCCCCCTCACCACAATGCACTGTATCATCCTGAACCCAAGCATCCGGATTAACATACGAGCCCCCCCGAGACAAAACATCACGAAAACTCACAACCGGTGCAATAGGAGCCAAAGGCACGGGATTCACAGTTGGAGGGATGGACGCAGAGGCGCCGGGCAGAGAACTACTAGTTCTAGACGAAGGAGCCACCTCTGCCATGCTCACATCTACCCTGGAGGCGACATCCTCCTTAGTACTATCAATGACAGCCTCCTCCATAACCACAACCTCATCCGATGGCGAAGGCATGGCCACAGAATCGTCTCCCTCAGGCTCGCAGATCCGGACTTTTTTGGTGGACCGATCAGTAGCCTCAGCCGCCGCCCCATTCGGAGTAGGGTTTTCCATAGAGTTTCAGAGAATCCCGAAAAAATAGGCGCGACTTTTTTCTGTGCCTAGGGGAAGTTCCAATACTTTTCTTTTTTATCCTCAAACTTGTCAGTATTTTCTTCAAGTACAGTCTCCATAGACTTTTTCCTCCCATTTACATTTTTCCTTTTGATCAAATCGTCTTCCACACTTTCATAATGGCCAATCATCTAACAGAGTACAAACTGGAAACATTTAAACTAGTAAGGGATAGAAAATGGGGATATTTCATTGATGCGTCATATATACATACATATATATATGTGTGTGTATATAACGCATTTAATACTACTCTGTCAGACTATGTTGAGAAAAAAATTACAAAATAAAATAAACAAGACAAAAAACGTTTACAATCACGGATGTGTATAAACGCCCTAAAGAAAATAACTTCACAAGCCTAAAGCTTTTCTTTCCTTTCTTTATAGTTGACACATGCCGCCAAAACTACACTATTATTTTCTTTTTTTTTAAGGATTCTATAACACATATAGAAAGGAGTGGGAAGCTTACATGTGTCTCCTAGCTAATTGAGCCAAAGCACATAATTAAGATTTGGAGCCTCAGTTTGGATTATTGATCGGTAAAGACCGTCATAGTGTGTCGAATCAGTCTCCTTGTCTCCATAGTCTTAAACCCTATTGTCATATGCAGGTTTTTTTTATATTGTGTATCTACCATCTGTCTACGACATATATATCACATAACCTCTCCTTAATGATGGTTTATATAATGCACAAGTTGGGGCCCCAATTTGGCTTATGGGTAGACTCACTATTTCTAACATCTTTAATTTGAGGCACTTCATATCCACAAATTCTTCACTTTACTGTATCCAAAACAAAACAGCCACTCCTTTGTATAAGTTATTAATTGTAAATGATCTGCTAATCTTGTAGTAGACTGCGTTTCCAAGGCGGCTAGGCATAGACAATGCCCTCCTCATTGGGTATACCTCAGCTAACCTCTCTTTTGTACTCTGATATGAATGTTTGTTAATGGAAATCCTTAGTGGTCAACCAAAAAAATAAAAGAAACAAGAATAATCTTCTTTTTAAAAAAAAATTGACGGTTGATGTTTATTATTATTTTTTAAAAATAGGCTAATATTTTAAAAATCAATCTAGTTTTAAGAAAGTTATATATTTGAAGCTGAAGTTAGAAGAAAAAAAAATTCGCAAAAAATCAAACCGCAAATGCACCTAATCACCCACCCAACTCGAACCACATTAAAGAGATAATCTGATCAAAAAAAAAATATTAAAGAGATAGTAAATTTTGTCAACGTGGTTCCAGTTCCCATGAGCCCACTAAAATGGAATTGTATTGCTTTTAGGCCGAGTTGAAAAGGAGCTATTGGGCCTTCAGACAGATTGCCCTTCTTAATTATTGCATGTGAGCACAAGGAAATTGTGGTGTGATCAAAATCTTTTATAATACCCAATGTGTTGTATGAGGGTTAATTACATTTTGACCTCCTGAATTTAAGTTCATTTTTGACTCATTACCTGAATTTTTTTTCTTCAATCGACCACCTGTATTCTCAATTTCATTCAATTAACCACTTACGTCTAATCATAATGAGATTTCGTCACTTGCACTAACGAAATATGGGGATGAACGACACGTGGCGATATCTTAACCGTTCAATATTTTTTTCTAAAAAAATACAAAATAAAATATTTTGTCAAAGAAAAAAAACCGTTCATATTTTCCTTTTTCTAACAAAAATACAAAATAGAAATATTTATAAAAAATCTTCTTTTTTCCCATGGTCTACTCTCTTTTTTCTAAAAAAAATACAAAAATAAAAATATTTATAACAAATAAAAATTTTCTGTAACAGGCCGGGTAAAAATTTGTATTTTTACCGGACTGTAAAAGTCGTTATACAGTGATTTACCTTTGAATTTAATCTTGGGTAATTAATTCAAGATAAATCGAGCATCGCTTTTTGAAACCGAGGTTTCTCCCGCGCTCGGGATTTTTCCGTGGATTTTACAGATCAAAGTTGGTATTTTTCGGGTCCCGGAATCCTCAGAAAAAAATCAGACCAGGAATAAACTAAGGAGGTGTATCAGTTATTTTCTGGTCCGGACGGTACACGACTTACCTGCATGATTGAGGGCTGCGCCGCCTCTTTCCTGTGTCGCCCGTGCTACACCTTTTTCCTGTGTAATCAGCGCCTTGCCCGTGCCTTACCAGTATTTTGCACCTTACCTCTTCTGCCTTCTCATGTAACACACCACACCACCATCACCTTCCCTCACTCTCCTCTGCAAAACCACTACCCAGTAACCCTTCATCACTTTCTGCAACCCAAAGAAACCCAGTGCAAACCTCACAAAATCAATCCAGAAAAGAAAAAAGAAAAAGAAAAAGAAAAACAAACACACCAGCCCCGCCACGCTGCTGTTTTGAACAAACCCCACACAACCACCTCCTTCTTCCATCTGCACCAGCCGACACCACCTGCACCTTCCTACCTCTTCTTCTCCTCCTTTCCCGTGCTACTGCCGGCGCCTGCAGCCACGCCGCCCTCGCGTCGCTCTTCGTTCACCGCTGCCTTGCCTCGCCTTGCCTTCCTCCTCTGCTGCAACATCCGCCGCAGCAAGCCAGCCGACGCGGCCCCACGATCTGCAGCTGTCACCTAGTCTTTTCCGTCCCGCTGCTGCCGACAACCACACGTCGCCACCTCCTCCTTCCTCGCGTCGTGCCACCTTCGCCTGCAGTCGCCGCCGCTGCTCGTGCCCGCCTCGCTTGCCGTTGAACCCATGAGGTTACGGGTTGTAGGTGAGCTGACCCGACCTTCAAACGGGTCTGGCCTGGGTCATGGCTGCTGGGTTCAAGAATCGGGCTTGGTCTTGGGCCTGGTGTCTTGGACCTGTGACCTGGACAATAGTGGGTATGGGTTGGACATGTTGGGTTGGGTTGTGGGCCGTGAGATTTGGCCCAGCCCGATTTTAAATAAAAAAATAAAATAATAAAAATGGTAAGACATACAGTTATTTTTTGAAAATATTATTTGAAATGTTTTTCTTGAAAAATATATTTTACTGACATACATATTAAAACCTTTTGGGAAAAAATATATATTATGGTAGTTGTTTTATAGAAAAAGATATATACTATGGATACTTTCAAAAAGAAAATATATATAATAATGATAATTGTATATGGGAATATATTTCTGGAAAATATATATAAATATGTATATGATTATCTTCTAGAAAAATTATATGATTGTAAATACCTTATGGAAAAATATAAGTTGAGATAAATAAATATAAAAATATTTTTGTATAATACCGGAATAATATCCGGATATAAATACGATATATTATTTTTGGAAATGGATTAATAATAGTAAATGATAATGTTCTTATCATAACCGAAGAAGCACCATGGTAAATGGGAATATTACATTCTGTCATTCGCATATTATTTACTGTGCATCTTATATGTGCATATTAATTGTTATAGGAGTTGATACTGAGCAGTTCAACGAGGAACTGGCTTTGGAACCTGTTGAGGATTCCATAACTGATAATCGGCTAAGGTGAGGATAAGTAATTATTTATATACTGCCCATAATATCAAGTTATTGTTTGTTCACTATGTGTGATATTTGCTGATATGATATTACTTTTGTAGCTGTGAATGGTTTGTTGTGAGAATTAAGTTGATTGTTGCTGTCACTGATGTCGTTGGAACTATTGCTTCTATTGAGTTTGTTATGGTTGTTGTTGGGCTGTTAGCAGAGGTTTGGTCTGTTAGCTGTGGTCTAGGTTTGATATCTTGAGAAGGTTTAGTGGAATGATGATATTCTGAACTGTTAGGTTTCTCGAGGCTTATGATCATGATTGTGATTTGTTGTTGGGCTGTTGATAGAGGACTAGTCTGTTAATTGAGATATAGGTTGAATGAATTGAGTTGTGGAACAATTGGAGTTTTGTTGGAATGATGATGATTGTATTGTCACGTGGTGAGTTGAGGTACGACCAGATGGTTAGAGACTGTTTTGTGGTGGCCATGATCGGGTTACTTGATATAAGGATGTTGATCCTGGTTTGATATTTGGGATGTTGATCCCGGTTTGATATTTGGGATGCTGATCCCAGTTTGATATTGTTGGGATGTTGATCCCTAGTTCTGTTTGATCTGGCACAAGAAATAGGTTGATAACCTAGTACGACCCTAGCTTATCCCGCGACAGGCCCAGTCATTTGTGAGGATTGGATTTTGGTATGGCCAGAGGCGGTAGTTTGGGTCCGTAACGGCCCTGTGATTATGATTTGGCCCGTAACGGCCTGTGATTTGATTTGGACCCGTAACGGTCCTGTGTTGTTCTTTTTACCACGGCACGACCAACTCTTGTTTCGTGACAGGGTTCTTGTGGAGGAATTAGTTATATTAACTGGAAGTTTAGTATCAGGAGATCTCATGGTATAACCCGGTCGGGTGTGGAGATGTAGAGTCTCATCGTTGTTGTCAATGTTATTCGTGATGTTATGCTTTTGAGCATTATTGTTCCTGTTTGGATGGTATTGTATTTTGTTATGATTGTGGTTGCTCTTTTGACTCTGTGGTATGATATCCTCATACGTGAATTTGAGTTTGGTGTTCAATTGTGACTTGGTTATTATTGGTTGCTTGTATATGTATTTTTGCTTATGGATTTTACCCGGTGAGCACTTCGGACTCACCCCTCGCCTGCGTGACTCGGTCACGTAGTTTGTTTTGTGCTGAGTACAAGAACATACATGGCCAGCTGCAGTGTACCCTCGGATAGGACTCGGATCCATTAGTTTGCATCGGATTTTGCATATGTTGATATTGAGATTAAAATTGCTTCCGCTGTGCTATTGTTGATGTCCCCAAGGTCGGGCGACGTTTTTTGATGTTGGGCCGAAGGGCCAGATTTCTGATGTTTATGATGTGACACTGGGCCGTTGGGCCGGTTTCTCTAATATAATCATTGATATTATCTTTGGGCCATTGGGCCGTGTTTCGTGTTGTATTTACTGTTTGTACAGTTCCGGCACGTGTTTACTGAGTCTGGTAAATACGGCTCGGGGCGTTTCATTTTCCTTTTTTTAACAAAAATACAAAATAAAAATATTTATTAAAGGAAAGAATATTTTCTTCTTCCCCCACAGTCTGCTCTTTTTTGGCAGTTGTAGTCACCACCATCCATTCGTCTTGCTCCTCGCACCACCGTCTGAACCAGAAACCATAAGCGTCGCCGTACTACAAGCAGGCTCTCCCCTAAACTCAGTCGCATCCATAAACAACGCAACCATCTTCCCTTGCCTCTCTCATTTACCCAAATTCTTCTCTGCCATCTCCCCCTCTTGTTGTAACCCACACACACCAATAAAACGTCGCCCACCTCAATCTCGGGAACCTGCAGAAGGGACCCATCATGGCGAACCCCAATCTCGGCCAGACACCAACAGATCCGGCCCGCCATCAACACAAACATCAACCAGAACCCCACACACAGAGACACCTGCCACCATCATAGCCGAACACCGTCTGCCACCGATGCAACCCAGCAACACAGCAACCACCGCCAACAGCCGATGTCATAGATCAACCAACAACTAACCCGAAACGATTAACATGAATAAAAGGATGAAGAGAAGAAGGCGACGCTTGCCCAAAGCAAGACAGCGGCAACGACGGTCCTCGAGTGAAGGGGAAAGGAGGGCGATGCCTTCAGTGCCGCGCCTCGGCTCCAACACGCAGGGAAGGAAACCCGTTCTCCTTCCTTGCAACTCCTCGGGTCAGGTCACCCGGCATGGCGGCGGCGACGCTAGAGGGCAGCGGCATCGAATGAGTAAAGGAGAAGAGTGAGATGATGAATCGGGTAAATGAAGGAACAAGAACAAAAGAAAAGAAGAGAAGGAGAGAGAGAGATATGGGGTTGATAACCACGATTTGGGGAAGAGAGGAATTCGGAAGCCAAAACGTGGAGAAGAGAAAGAGAAGGGTTGGCGGCTCGGAGAGAAGAGAGGAAAAAGAAAAATGAGGGAGAGAAAAAGAAATAGAAAAGAGAGGGGCTAGGGGAAGGGGGAGGCGGAGGCAGAGGTGGAGGGGGAAGGGGGAGGAGCTGGAGAGGAAGAAGATTTTTTTTTTTAATCTTTGATGTAATTTTTTTTTGTTTTTTTTTTAAAATTTTGTTAGGAAAAAAGAAAATAGAAAAAAATTGAACGGTTGAGAAATTGCCACGTGGCAATCATCCTTAAATTCCGTTAATGCAAGAGACGGAACCCTTTGGGGTTGGACGGAGGGGGTTAATTGAATCAAATTAGGAATACAGATGGTCGATTGATAAGAAAAAAAATTCAGGTGGTGAGTCAAAAATTAACTTAAATTCAGGGGTCAAAATGTAATTAACCTGTTGTATGATTATTATTTATTAATTAGAGCACCAAAAGGCAGGATTAGGAATACAACTATATCTTTGGGAAAGACGACTAGAGTAATGATGAACATAATCTGGGTTGGAGGAAAAGCAAAACAAAAGCCTAATAGGACGGATTATGATAATATTTAACAAATCAAAGAAGTTGGGATGGGATAATTAACAAGTAATAATATTTAACAATTAAAGACGATTAATACAAACAAGTACAACCCCCCCTTTTACCAAAAAAAAAAGTACAACCCCCTTGACAAAGATAAGTCTCTTCTCTCTGGCCAAAAGAAGAACAAAGATAAGACAGCCAAACAACAATCAGTGACAGGAAGGCACCATTTTCTCCAAAGCCACAGAAGAGGGAGGGGGACGAGTCCAACTAATGATCCACTCAGCAGTCAAAAGTTCAATGCTATGTCTCCTTCCTTCTTTGTTGCATATTTGACTAATCTCCACGAAAAGTATCATTTTCTTTATTTTCTGGTCAATAAAGAAAAGAATCATATCATTCATTTTGCTTCCCTTGTTCTGTTGTATTGTACATACGAAATCTTCTGTTTTCACCACTTTACCCTTCCACTATGTACATCCAAAGATGAGTAGCTAGCTAATGAAATAATATTAATACGAATTGGTCAATTTTTTTTTTAATCCCATTCGCACAATCGCACCATAGGTTTTCAAGTTAAAAAAAAAAAAAAACAGAGAGCATTCAAAGTGCACGTTCGCTAGGGAAAAAAAGAGTTCCTTAAAACCTGAAAATTTTGCGAATAGGAGGAAAACTGTATTTGGCACTGAAAGCATACTTCACATAAATACATCCTCTAAAAATTTTTGGAAGGGAAGAGAATAAAAAGAGTGAAAAAGGAGAAAAAAAATAAAAAATAAAAGACATAAGTATGCAAATTTTAATATAATGTACGGTGGACCAAGAGACAAGCACATTTTTGCTACTCAAAGAAATGTTAATTAACGATGCATATTATTGAAGTAGCATTCACTTAATAACCAAGTAGGACCTCAAGTTAAGGCATTTGATTATGAGTAAAATGCCATCAACGTTCCCTGATTGTCAACCATATTTGTGTAACCAAAATAATAAAAAAAAAGAGAAGATAATGACGATGCAATCCCATTCCAACAAAATGAGAGAATAATGTGTGAAATATTCAATTTGTGATTGCAAATGTATTTCTTCGTTTCCTTTTTTTTTTTTTTTCTCTTTTATGTTGTTACTATCTTGGTACTTGTTGTTTCCAATAATTTGTACATTGAATTGAATCGAACAATTATGGACAAGTCACAAGTCTATGTCCATGTTGGTAATATTAGACCAATCCCCATCCTTCAATCAATCTACCCACAAAATTCTCATTCCTATTCCCATCTTAATCCCAAATCAAAACAACAATAAATAGAATAATTACCATTCCACACCCACCCCAAAAACCAAAAGAGCAATATATATAATTTCCACGAAGCGGGGGGCAAAACAGAGAATTCGAAAAAGAAGAAAGCAAATACCTCGACACACCAAGGGCATTTTCATAAGAACGCCATATCCTCCTCCTCCTCCTCCTCCTCCTAAGCTCACATTCTTCTCTCCCCTGACTCCATCTCTCTGTTTCTCTCTCTACAAAACCCTCAGTACTTTTACCAGAACACAAAAGATAACACTTACAATGCAGGTAAGCTTTCTTGTTTGAACCTTCTCTTCTCATAAAATTCAAGCATTACCAGAGAAAAAGAATAAAACCTAGTCTATAGTATTCTTTTTTTTTTTCCTTTTTGACTCAGATTGGTATCACTTCTTCTTTCGGTTTTTTTTTTTATTTCATTTTTTTAGACGAGAACTGTACAAGTGAAGCCCGTCTCAGATCTAGCGAGCGAGCGAGAAGTTCACGAGTTCTTCTCCTTCTCCGGAGAAATCGAGCACATCCACATCATACGGTGCCGTCCCTTCCCCCTGCCGCCGCCGATGCTTTAACTCTTTTGGCTCTATCATATTAATCCAGCTTTCTCTTTCCTTTTTTTTTTTTGCAGTGAGAATAATGGAGGTGGAGGATTGGGGACCGCTTTTGTCACTTTTAAAGACGCGAAAGCCCTCGAAATCGCCTTGCTCTTGTCGGTGGGGAGTTCTTCTTCTTCTTCTTCGTCTTCTTACTATTTAGTCTTCTTTTCTTTTCTTTTCTTTTCCTTCCTTCCTTTTGTGGTCTTTGTTGTGTGTGCTTATTTTTCCTGGTGACTAAAATGTATAGGATAAGGAAATGTGGTGTGGTATTACAACTTCAGTGCTTTGCTTGCTTTGACTCAACTCTTTGTGGTGTTAAAGAAATGGTTGGTGTCCAAATTATTGTACTCAAAATTGTTGATATGCATTGCTAAACTACTTTGTCCAGATTATGCATTATTATTAAACGAATACTAACTTAATTAGCTGATGATGTTCTATATACTCTCACAACCTACTGGGAATGCAGTTAAATCAATGAATCGCATGTCATCGGGAACAGCATGCTTTTATTAGGTTTGATATTATTTTCCTGTTCCTAGGATTAGCTTGTAGACGAGCCCGCTGCTATTATTTTCTCTGTGGTTTTATTTGCAAAGATAGTTCCTTTTGGCTTATCATTTGCTTGAGTGCGGAGTTTGACATTCCTAGATTTGTTAGGATGCGTAGTTTGCATCCTTCCATAGTGTAGCCTGGAAAGTATTCGAGCTTTTACTTACTATCAGCATTTCTTCTGTTTGATATGAGCACCTGCTTCTCATGGAAAAGGTCTGAAAGGTTAACATCGCATCTACCATGCAGGGAGCAACTATAGTAGACCGGATAGTGACAATAACTCCTGCTGAAGATTATGTACCCAATCGTGAATTGCAGGTATTGTCATGAGCCAATTCCTTCATTTTTCTCCAATTATTTTTTTTCAAATATTCATAATCTTTCTGCCTCTTTTTTTTTTTTTTTTTTTCAGGAAGTTAGAAGTGTGGATAATGCAGTGTCAGTAAATCCCTCTGAAAATACTCAATCAAATGTCGAGGTCAGTGAATTCAATAATGCTAATTTCACTTGATGTACAGCTGGAAATTTACGTGTATGGAGACCGAGTAGAATACTTAAGAGCAGTTATTTTTAGCTGCTTGTCTTTGACATGTAATGGTTTTAACTTGTTAATGTAAAATGCCTCGTTACCAAGCTGGGTGATTGATAAAAAGATAATCTTTCAGTTGTTTCTTCTCTTCCTTCAGTCTGTTTTGATTGGAAAATGGACTGTGGTGATTCCTTTTCATGTTTGCAAAGGTCCATGTTCCCTATTACATTTTTGTGGCAAAAGATTTTTGTGGCATGTTGTCTGGCAACTCGAGCATCTGTTCCAGTACCTGGGTGATTGTCAGCCGATTGCTACATTGGTTTTCTTTTGGGAGAAGATTGTGCATCAAAACAATTCAACTCCCTGATTATTTGATCTTATACCATTTTGTTTCTGTTCTCAGGGGAGAACTAGCCCAACCAACAGCGGGAGATTGTATGTTAATAGAGCACAAGAGGTAGTCACAACAATGCTTGCGAAAGGTTCAGCTATTGGCCAAGATGCAGTGAACAAGGCTAAAGCGTTTGATGAGAAACATCGCTTGACTGCCAGTGCATCTGCCAAGGTGATGAACTTTGACCGGAGAGTTGGGCTTACAGAGAAATTGACAGTTGGGATTTCAGCGGTTAATGAGAAAGTGAAGTCTGTTGATCAACGCCTTCAAGTTTCAGACAAAACAATGGCTGCAATATTTGCAGCAGAGAAGAAAATAAATAACACTGGATCAGCTGTCAAATCAAGCAGGTAACTCTCCTTTGCAAGATTTTTGTCCCCTGGTGGCCGGCAAAGTACTTTGTTTGGGTGCTTGTTGACTGTATTGATCCGGTCAATTTATTTCTGCTTTGTGGTGCTTGTAACTTGATCCAATTTTCCCTTCTTTTGGCTTCAAATAAGAGATTTGCAAAGAAGAATCAATTTGACCTTCCCAATCTTGTTGTGTCTTTAATTGTCTACATTTAAATATTGAATGTTTGTGGTATTGTCATCGTGAATACATTTATATGATAACACGGCACTTGTCAACGTGCTGGCATGTGGATGATGCTCTGTATTGTCTTCATTTTTTTTTTCCTGTTGTTTTTCTTTTGATACTAGAACAGTATCCCCGTCAACACAGGACTGATCTCCCCTGGGCTTCAATTGGCACCTTTTTTTCTTTGATACTAGTTGTTGAAGGTGGGGCTCGAATCCGAGTCCTCACTCTTGCTTTTTACACAAGAGTTCCACTGAGCTACAAGCCCATTGCTTTTGATTGGCACCTGTTATTATCTTCATTTTCTTATTGTTGCATAACGTGTAACTCATGATTCAGTTATGAAAAAAAAAAACTTTTAATTTTCTGGAATAATCTACAATCTAACAAAACTTATGTATTTTATATGTAGTGGAACAGATGATTTTATCATCAAAGCTCGAGTCCATTTTCCCTCTGTAGTAGCTTAGGAGTTGTAATCCAGATCCCTTATAAGAACTACTACGATCTGGAATGCATAGTGTAGTCATTGGCAACGACTTTTGTGTTGTTTATTATCGGTTTGCGTTTGAGCCTGAAGCTTTTTGGATCCTTGGATCCTCCAATGACCTTTTGGTCCTACGAGAGACCCTTCAGTGAAATTGCTGTTTGCATCAAACTAGTGATTCTCAGTTGCGTGTGCCATTTGAGTCTGTTTGGAAATTGTTTTTCTTAATCTATTTTGTACTTCAATCATTCCATTTAAGAACATAATCCTTTTGTATTCTGGAATCATTCTGCTGCCTTCCCAGTGTCTCAAATTTTGGCTGCTTTGTTACTAGCTGTTCAATTTAGTTGGTCTGGTTCATCATGTTATTTGGTGTAAAGAAGGGGGAAACTCAATTTGTCGGGTTTGGTCTGTTTGAAGTTGTTTTTCTTAATCTATTTTGTTCTTCAATCATTCCCTGTAGAATAGAGATCGTAATCCTTTCTTATTGTGGTATCTTTGTGCTGCTCTCTATGTGCCTCAAATTTTGGCTGCTTTGTTTCAATTTTATTTTGTTCTCTTGTGTTATATTATATGGTGGTGTAAGAAAGGGGGAGACTCAATTTGTCAGGTTTTGACTGTTTTAAAGTTTGTATTAATCTGTTTTTCAATCATTCCATGTAGAGCAGAGTTGATAATGCTTTCGTATTATGGTATCTTTGTGCTGCCCTCCAAGTGTCTCAAATTTTGGCTGCTTTGTTTTTCAATTTTAGCTTGTATGCTTTTGTCATGTTACATGGTGCAAGGAATGGGGAAACTCAATTTAGTGGGTTGTACAGGTACGTAACTGCTGGAACAGCTTGGCTAAATGGTGCCTTTAGTAAGGTGGCTAGGGCTGGGCAAGCTGCCGGATCAAAAACTAGGGAGAAGTTTAATTTGGCTGTTTCAAATTTGACTTCCAAGGTGCGTTCTACCAGTGGTTTATCCTATGATACTCTTGTCTACTACCTTTTGTTATCTAGCTAAGATAATCTGCGTGGCATCAGTTCTGTCTCTCCTCACAAAGTACCCTCTTGCTTCTGTAAATGAATGCAGGATTCCCCGATTGCGGTTTGACAGAGAAAGCTAGGATGCAGAATCATTTACGAGATTCATGTATTCACACCTGGACTCCAATGTTGCTTCAATTCTCAATTTGGAGTGAGGATGTTGGTGGAATTTCTTGGTCTGTGGTGGATGGAATTTGTGCAGTATATTCCTCGTTTGTTTGATGATTGTGATTAGTGTCAGGTGATACTTCCATTTGTTTTTCTTTTTCCATATTCTTTGGTTCCAAGGGTGTTATGCCAGTGGCTTCCTTGTAAGTTTTGCAGTCTTCAACATTTGTTTTAACTTCAAGTGGAATGAAATTTCACCAAGTCCAAATTCTGCCACATTTCTCGGGGTTTGGGTTGATGGGTTCTTTCTCATCTTCTCTATCATATGTGAACTTTTACTAATTTCAAATTCAATCCCCAGAAATCTCTATTCGCAATATTGGAAAATTACGGCAATGGACCATGTCCAAAAATGGAATATGATTTACAAACAAAGTGCCGACGCTTCATTCTTAAAACATTTGTTCAACCGTTCCAAACTGGTTTAGTTAAGTGATGATGAGTGGCTGTTATGATTTCTCGAGTTATTAATTGACGTCAAGTTTATGCTTTGACCCCCAAAAAAAATTTAATGTCAAGCACGTACATTTTGACCAAGCCAAGAGGTCAACTGCAAAGCTTCCAACTCTACTATGCTCCATTGAATTTATAAAAGAAATATATCCAAGGGAATATACTCTCAAGTGCCTGACTGCCTGGAAAGAAAATCTGAAAAAGCATGGAGATTAGCTGTTGGTATCCCAGCTTTTCGTTAGTTCGTTTGCAAAAGAAGCCAAAACTTGAATCTTGGCTGCTACGTCTAGCAAACTGGAGATTTGTGTCCTAAGCTAAAAGTTGGAGTCACAAATGTGTTTGGGTTTGGCAGACTTGTTTGCATGTGATGCTAAGCTGTTTAAACGGTGCAAGTTGTCACCATTTGGCGATTGCTTTCAAGATCATCTCTCTTGTTGTTGTAGTTGTACCTATTCCTATTTCTGTATATTAGAAATTAGAATAATAAAAGTCATTGGCTGCAGTTGTGCTCATTAAAGTAAGAACAATAATGAAAGTAGTTGCGAGCTGTGTTTTGTTGTTGATAAGTGTTACAAGTTAATGAATTCATTGGTGTTCTTCACGGCATTGCCAATTTGCAATACAGCATTAGCATGTTCGGATTCTTCTTTCCTTGTGTCTATCACTTCTTGCCGTTCCAACAATCTCGCCTGTGAAAATTCAAAGCTTAGTTGGAGAAGAGAGCACCAACAAGTTTTGTTTTCTAAATCCTGTTGTTGATTTACAGGGGCCAAAGTCAATAATTTTGCAACATAGATTTTATTGCAATATATCTCACGATTGTTCTGTTGATGTGTCACGCTCATCATAGAAGGGCAGGCGAATATCAGAATATAAAGGGTTTATCCTCCCGGCATATTCTTTGATCAGGATCAGGAGCCTTTTTGATACAAAGAACATTCAAGGATACGCCAAAAGGAGAATGGTAATTTTTTTTCCCTCCTAATATACCCTACAAAAAAGTATACAACGACAGTTTTTCCCCAAAAAAGTGTTGGAATATATTTCAAAATGATATTATCCCACATTGGAGAGATACATGGTTTTGACGTGGTAAATAGTCTAGTCAAAACCAACTTTTGGCTGTTGGAATAAATCAGGGGATAAATTGAGCTTACCTGGTCTATAGAAAAAAATATGGTCCTTAATTAATGGCCATTATTTTTTCTAACGTTGTTGTTCCCCTCCATTTGCTATAAATACAAGACCATTCTTCAATTCATTGATATACAACACTGTAAACAAGAATTCTCTTCCATGTTTCATTTATTTTCCCCCACAAAATTCTCATCTCCTATGTTATCTTGCTGGGTTGCTAATTTATATTTTCTTGGTAGTCTCTGGTATCCTGGCATTTATGGTAGAAGAACCTGTTGTATTCTGGGGAAACTTTGCAGTAGGCAAAATATTCCTTTAGGACAGTGCCTAGCACGCCTCAGGTTATGTACTCTGTTCCCAATTTTTCCAACAATCTAAAGGAATATTTTTTATATTTTTTTGTCTTTTAGTTTTCTCTTATATTAAAATTGTACTTACAATTTTTATTTTTGCTTTGACAAAGCTATTGGTGGGGGAGAAACTAAAAGGTGCAAAGAGGAAATCAAGGTTGCAGATGAAGAAAAGGAGAGAAGGAAATTTAGCTGGGTGAGAAGTATGTTTTTTGATAAAAATTTGTTTACATAGGTGAATACTAATCCTAAATTAAATAAAGTTACTCATTATGGAGAGTCAAATGATTTTATTTTCAGTGTAAAAATAAAATGAAAAATAAAAATCCTCCTAACTCAAAATTAATTTTGGTCTTAGGAGATGATATTTGTGTTGTGATCATTAAAATTGGGATTAATGTCTAGTTGGAATAATAAGCGGTAATATGCTTATTAAAGGTTTTTGTGATCAATTTTTACAGAGATAATTTTGTGTTTACAAATTTATGAATTTGTGATATGAAAAATATTTATTGAACAATTTTATGTGAAATTATTCTTATTTAATTTATCATGGGGGTTTATCCATCAAAAGTGCTTACGGATATATTTTATATATAAGTTTATCATCTCTTAGTGAGATTTATTGTGAAAATTTAAGTTATATATGTTTGAGGTGTGAGCTTGAATTTTAAAAAATGTGGGGGTTTTATTTCCTTAATTTTGAGAAGGAAAACTTATGTGAATTTTTTTTATTGGATTTTTTTTTTAAAAAAATGAGTCACAATATGTGATCGGGTGCTAATTAATGATGGTTCTCTCTTGAGTTTGAGAATTTCAAGAAAATTAAATTATGTGCATGTGATGCCTAAATTTGGCACTATGAAATTTTTTAGAATTCATATATGATTGACTGTGTATAAGATGATAATTTTACAACTATTTTTATATATGATATTGGGTTGATGTTTTTTGTTTTTAATTAAATTCTAATATGTGGTGAAGCAAATATTTTGGATTAAATTTATAAGGGATGGTGGTAGCTTCATATTTTCACAAAATATTTAATTGAGGAGCTTCTTATGAAGTTTAGACATATTAATGTCAAATTGATGTGTATCCCCTTATGATTTAAATCCTAATTAAATATGGAAGGAATCCAACATTCAATATAAGTGTGAGAATTTGTTGCAGTAGTGGGCATATGAAGTCATTGATGTATACACAATCACAACTGTGATAATGTGGCTGCTTTGTGCAGACTTAATAAATTATTTGAGATATACCATAAATTTTTGGTATATACCATAGTGGACTTCCATTGTACTAACTAAAAGTACAGTGATGTAAAATGAATTTTGTTAATTCATACCGAGTAAAGTTCACTTATGGTGATGCCTATATTTACGCAGTCAGCTAAGTAAAAAAAAAGGTTGTGAATTCTGGTAAAACTGAGACAGAATACATTTTCTGAATTAGTTGACATTGAGGCTAAGTGATTGGAAATTACTTAGCGAATATTCCGTTGGGAATAAAACCAACCCTGTCTGTGTCTATGCGTTGTAATTGCGAGGAGGCAATTTCAACATGATCATAATAAATTGTATTGAGAAATAGACACATATGATCTATACCTTATNTTCTGGTAAAACTGAGACAGAATACATTTTCTGAATTAGTTGACATTGAGGCTAAGTGATTGGAAATTACTTAGCGAATATTCCGTTGGGAATAAAACCAACCCTGTCTGTGTCTATGCGTTGTAATTGCGAGGAGGCAATTTCAACATGATCATAATAAATTGTATTGAGAAATAGACACATATGATCTATACCTTATGGTATAATAGTGCTATTGAGAGATGGAATAATTTCCATTTATTATCGGAAGTCAGAAGTGATTTGGCCAATCCTCTGACAAAATCCCGGGAAGAAGAATAATAAACAAAACATCGAGGGGAATGGGACTTTTATTATGCCTGTTTGAAACTAATTAGTGATGGTAACCCAACCTGCGTGATCGGAGATTCCGTGAAACAGGTTCATATGGGTATTAACAAGTCACTGCTTAGTTCTGCTAGTACTTGAATATTTGTCCCTTCCTATGGTGTGAGGAAAAGTACTAGACTGCATTTGATCGAGAGGCTGAGTTAAGCTCTTAATGATCTTCATATCCTTTACGAGTGGTGTATAATATGCAGTATACACTTGATGAGATCACCTATATGAGTGTGGAATGGGGCCGTTCCTATGAGGATGTGTTTGCAGGTGCACCTCTAGAGCATTCATGAATTTCCAGGCACGCGCACGGCCGTAATGCGCAAAACTGCGGTAACACCAAGAATTGTGGGGGTGTAATATGATTGGTAAGAACACTGACTTACCAAAGTGTCTATCAGTTCATAGTAACCATTTGTTACACTGTTTGACACGGTTTGTCAAGACTTATCGGTCTAGACTTGGTTCATTTTCTACGGACACCAAGATCGATGTATTACACTCATTAGTAATAAGAACCCAGCAAACAGATTCTTTTTCTTTTGAAATATATGTGGGGGATTGTTGGAATATATTTCAAAATGATATTATCCCACATTGGAGAGATACATGGTTTTGACGTGGTAAATGGCCTAGTCAAAACCAACTTTTGTCTATTGGAGTAAATCAGGGGATAAGTTGAGGGGATAAGTTGAGCTTACCTGGTCTATAGGAAAAAATATGGTCCTTAATTAATGGCCATTATTTTTCTTAACGTTGTTGTTCCCCTCCATTTGCTATAAATACAAGACCATTCTTCAATTCATTGATATACAACACTGTGAACAAGAATTCTCTTCCATGTTTCATTTATTTTCCCCCACAAAATTCTCATCTCCTATGTTATCTTGCTGGGTTGCTAATTTATATTTTCTTGGTAGTCTCTGGTATCCTGCCATTTATGGTAGAAGAACCTGTTGTATCCTGGGGAAACTTTGCAGTAGGCAAAATATTCCTTTAGGACAGTGCCTAGCACGCCTCAGGTTATGTACTCTGTTCCCAATTTTTCCAACAAAAAGTATACAATTATACAGTCTTTAAATGACCATTCTATTAAAAAAAATGGTTATCTTGGGCTTTATGACCGTAAGCGAGGTTACTTTGATAATAGTTTTAGCCTTTAGGCAAATGGCAGGCGGAAAATCTGAGGGATGTAATTCTCGGTTTCCACATGCTCTTGAAGATGGATCTTGACGTTGGTTGATGTTTTATAGGCGCATTCTTCATACTTTACTCTCATCTGCCCATTCATTTGTGATTCAGTAGTAATTTTGAAAGAAAGAAGTATGTATGATAAGGTTTTGAGCTTTTGTTCTTATTTCATCAATAATGCTATATATAAAAAGAGTATGTTTTATGACAAATGAAAAGAAAATTTATCCAATGATGTTGTGCATCTCACCATATAAGTGGACAAAGACGTGTTAACCTTTCAAATAGTTTTAATTTAAGAAACAAACATTTAATTTAACTTGGGATAAAATTGTTAATTTTTTTATCCAAACGTTGACAGCATAGTTTATAGTTTCTTGAAAGAAGATGCATGCTCCACACAAGATTTGATCTTAGGGAATAGCAAGTTACAAATATGAAATAATATGATAGTGACTTTAGCACAAACCATAATAGAATAAATTATTTTGACAAAAAAAAGAATAAATTCATTTTATTGGAAGTTACTTTAGTTACTACATTATTTTCATTAATTTGGTGATGTCATTATATATATGTATACGTAGCATTCTTTTTTATCATTAAGGAAAGCAAAATGGCTCCGTTTTTTTTTATATATTTTCTTCAGCACTTCTACATATATCAAATCTTGTTTATTTTCGTATAATACGGATACAACCCTTTTTTCTCTCTAGGGTTTTCTCTTTTCTCTCCTTCTCTTAGAGAAAACCCTAGATCTACAATTTAGGGCTGCCACCGACTTTCTTCCGGCAGTGAGCCCCCACCAAAATTTCTTTCAACTAGCTAGTTTTTTCTTTCTCTTTTTAGTTCCGTTGGTTTGCTCCCACTTTTTGTGGGTTTAGTCTCACTTTTTGTGAGTTAGTTTCTCTCCTTCTGGAGTTTTCTCCTTTTTTTGGTGTTTCAAATAAGAATATGGGAGCCAAAAGTTAGGGAGGAAGATTCGGTGTGAAGAACGATTCTCTATCTACTACAGAAATTTACCAACAAAAGGATATTTTCCCCCGCAGGTATGTCTCAAATTTACTTGTTGGCATGGTGGTTGCTGCATGAACATACTGGATCTGATGCTCGCGAGAGTAGTGTGCCTTTATAAATCTTTTATTGAAGGAGATAAATCACGTTATGTATTTTTATGTAGTAGGTTAAGAAGAATTCTTATGTTGAATTTTTCTTATGCTTTTGTTATTTTAGATCTTTAGATCTGTTTATATGAATGAAGAATGCTCATTTTCTCAAAAAAAAAAAATTGTTTATTTTCTAATACATCAGAAACTTAGAAAGTACCCATCCTCACTCCAACCATCCTCAATCCCAATTACCCGTGACCTCTTGAATGAAATTTAGGAAAAATGACCTCTTGAACTACATTAGTGTTGGCACATATATCAAATCCTTAGTGATAAGGTAATCAAGATGGCTTATTTCTTTTTTTTTCTTTTAAAAAATAGAATATGGTTTATTTCAAAGGATGATCATATAGGTTTTTTTAATGAAACAATGAATTTTTGTTGCTCAACGAGCATGCATCCAGGCCATGTCTGCCTGAGTAATAACAAGAATAGAGTCAGGAAAGCTCGTAAACCAGAACTTTTCCTGGCGATATTCCAAAGCTAATTGGTAGATACGATGAGAAGCCTTAGGGCCACCCGGACGAGTATTAATAGAAGAATCCAGAATCAATTTCAAAGGGGCATGATCCGAACCTTGTCGCGGGAGATGCTTGACTATGGCATTAGAAAATAAAGTAGACCATGAGACTGACGCCACCATCTGATCAATTCTCTCTTTTATATGAGTGTGATCTTCATGGTCATTCCCCCAAACCACATCCAGAATAACCCAAATCATGAAGATCAAGATTAGACAAAGTATCATGGAAAGCTTGAATGGCCGGAAAAGAGCGCGGATTACCCCATCTCTTTTCCCATTGATACAAATTTCATTGAAATCTCCCACCTCCCCCATCCTTCCCCCCCAATAATTCTTCGGCACAGATCCCACGTCCTCCACTTTTCCATTGATTCAGGCCACCCATGGAAACCCATAAACCTCCACAACCCCTCATAATCATCACAAAAAATAGATACATCAATGTGATGTAAACTAACCGAACGAAGTGTAATGTCAATCTCCTCCCTCCACATAAGGGCCAGGCCACCACTTCTTTGTCGCCCCTCACCCTGACACTCAACAACCAACAAACCATACCACAGCAACCTACGATGAATCGCCTCAACGTCAACCTTCTTCAACCTAATTTTCGAGAGGAAAACTAGAAGAGGATTTTCAAGCCTAACAAGCTTGCAAAGAGATGAAACTGCTCATGGATCCCCCAAACCACAACAGTTGCAACATAAGATACTCATAATGAGTGGTGGGGTTGTTGAGCAACCTCCGTCGAAAAAGATGTTTCATTATCCAAACCCTCTGAACAAGCTTCCTCTCTTCTCTTCTTACCGCCAACAGGCTCTCCCAAATCCTCCTCCTAACTCAGAAAAAGAGAACCCTTGCGCTTAGTAATAATCAGGTCACCAGTAGTTTGGACCCTGTCAACTCCACTCCTAGCTCTCCTCTTCCAGGATCGGCTAGCAGGTGCAATTCCATTCTGGGCTAAACCTGCGAAAGGAGTACTCTGATCAGATTGGTTACCACTGTCTATCAGACCAATAAAATTTTTTTGAACTGCAACAATCTTCATCCCTCGATCCAGACCAAAATCATCAATGCTTATAATCGGGGCTATCTTTTGATTTTGATTAATAATAACACCCTTTCCAGAATTAACACCCGCAGAGAATCTAAAGGCCAACTCACCTTTGGGGGCACCCTAATCCAAGACTGAACCCGAACTTCTTAAAGGTGGTTCATTGGCCGGATCCTGCAGATATTGGTGCATCAGATTCATAGAAAGTCTGATCGGAGAAGAATTCCGTTGATGCTGCCCAGAACCCGGCTGCCTATTCACACCGTCTGCCACCACTTAGACCGTCGGGGTATGAATCATAGAGATAGGAATCTCTCAACCCCTAGTAGGTGTGGTAGACAAACCAATTGAGTTCACTCCCTCCAAAACATACTCCAACAAAACTTTCTCCGGTGCTACACAATGCACCTGACCCCCACGAGTCAACAATATGCCAGAACTATCTTCAACCTCAACCTGCACATCCCTCCTCGGTTGCTGAGTCCTCTTAGAGAAATGTTTCGGGGAGGGTAGATGGTTGCCAGATTCTGCAGAGGAGTCACACACCATCGGGGGCTTGAAAATAAGACGCCTGGCGACACGACCCGAACTCCCCTCACCAGAGTTGCGGGACTGAGTATTCTTTTTGGATGATGCCTGTAACCATTCCCTATATGGAGTGTCCACTAAATTCAACTCTTTATTATCACCCTCAGCACAGTCACGGTCGAGATGGCAAAGACAGCCACAATAAAAACAAAACATTGGCAGCCGTTCATACTTGAAGTAGACCCACAAGGGTCCACCACTGCTGCCATCAATCAGAGAGCCCCGACATAAAGGACGTCTGACATCAAAGAGAACCCTAAAGCGGATATATTTCCCCCGCTTTATATTAGCCTGATCCTCTAAACTCTGATAGACACCAATCTTAGTAGCCGACGCTTGAACCATTTTCTCTGAACGTCGATTAAACGGGATATCATACACCCGTGCCCAGAGAGGAACTGTGAACAACTGAAGCGCTGATGGCTGCTCATCGCCAGTAAGTTCCTTGAGAAGCACACTTGATCATCAAAATTCCATGGCTCCTGATCAATAATACGCTGCTTGTCCCTCCAATGAAAAAATTGAAACACAAAAAAGATTGCATTCCAGCTGCGACACCTCGATACCGTGAGCCGGATGCCAAATCTGCTGCAAAGTGTTCATGAATGCTCTGCCATTAAAAGGATGTTCCGTCCACAGTTTGGCCACAAGGCATAAAGAGGCCGATAAGTTTGGTTTTTCCTCATTATCCTCCACAACGACCACCTCATTTTCCGACAAAATAGGATCTGGAGGAACTGCATGATGACTCCGAGACCCCTCACTACCCTCACCTCGTTGCATCGATGCCCTAATCACAACTAGAGTGAGAATCCAACAAGAAAACCAGAAACTGTCAACCAAAAACTTTAAGGAAAATCCTAGAGAGATAAACCTTAATGGGAGGCAAAACCCTAAAGGGGAGAAAGCTCGGAAAATTGAAAGAGAACTGAATAAGTCGAGAGTGTTAAGTCACCACCACATGTGATGGATCATATAATTGGAGATACTAAAACAATGAGTACACTATATCCCCCTCAATTTGACATTCTTAACTAGTACTATCTTTTAATCTGATTCTCACACATAATCCTATTTACCACAGTCCACATTTCCTTTATTAATTAATTGTTAAAAAAATCATCTTTGCTTTCAGGAGGGAAAAAAAAAAAGATCACATTTCAGTCCAAGCAAGGAGAAACGTGACCATTACATCCACCTTGTGGTAACTCCAAGCGGGACGCATACACCCTCTCTCTAGTTTTTTCTCTCTCTAAACTCTCTCTTTCAAAACTCTAGGGTTTCTCTACTAGGGGCTGCTGCCGGATACCCAAACTGGTGGTAAGCCCCAATTTGGTTTTCTTCTCCTTTCACCTCTCCTAGTCTAAATAAATTGTGGGTTATTTGCTGTTATTATAGTGCAGCTTTTCTTCTACCGCTTTGGGTAGTTTCTTACTCCATATGGGAGTTTTTTGTTCTCTGGCATAAAATCAGTTCAGATCTACAGTTTCAAGAAGTTTCTTGACCCGATCTACTCGGTGTTCAAAGGTATATCTGCCTTCTCTTTGTGTTTGAAGGAGGTTTTGACCCGATCTTCTTGGTGTCAAAATTGCTTAATGTCTTGGAACTTTGGGTCTTTTTGTGTCCATTGTTATGAGCTTCATGGAGACAAATGGAAGATGCAAGAGCGTTCTTCAGGCTGGATTGGAGAATATTTTCTTGTTACAGCATGGGTGGGTTAAGGGAAATCTCCATTGTAAAGGCTATTCTTGGAAGCCTTTGGTGTGTGATGGCGCTGGACTGGATCTAACAGGTGTGTATGCCTTCATGATGGAAGTGTTGCATGTCCAGAATGCTACCTGGAGATAAAATCCTCCTTAGCTTGTAATAAATTTGATATTTTCTTGCTGTGGCTTATTGTACCTTTGTATTTTCTATGTACTTTATCATTTGATGAATGAAATTCTACTGTTTTATCAAAAGAAAAAACTCCAAGTTAACACCACCTCAACTCAAAGTCTTCAAAAGACAAACCTACGAAGCTCGCCACGTCCTAAGGACCAATCAAAATCCACAAAAAAACTCTCATCAAAAGAAAAAAAGAAAAAACACCACAAAAACAACTTTCATTAAAAAAATATAAAAATCTACGAAAACCACAGAGCATCCTAAAACGACGAAACACAACTTAGTTTCGTGTCTCCTTTTTAGATGTTCTCCTTCCTCTATCTCTCTCTCTCCTCACACTTCTCACAAAGCTTCTTCCTTGTCTAGCCCCATCCTCCCGCCACGTGTCACGTACTGCTTCACACGTGCACGCACTTCAATTCCAAACTCCCTCACGTGTCCGAAAAGACATCGTCGCCCTCCCCGAACTCCCCATCCTCACATAAACACACGGACCCCGACTCTCTTGCTTGCTGGTGTCAGATTTTCGCCGGAAGAGTACACAAGGGTAGTTTCGTCATCGCAGTCTTCCACTCCCCGGAAATTCCCACTCTGCCCCTCCTGGCCTTCTTCAGTTCCTTTTTCTCTCTTTTCCTCCCAATTTATTCCCCAAGCTCGCTTGCTCCGGTTTGGTATATTCCGTGGTTCGATTCTCTTTCTGTTACAGAACAGAAATCAAAACCATAAAGATCACATTGCATAGGACTTTCCATCTACTGGGTCTCTCTTATTTCTCTATCTGTGTTCAGTTCAGTTTCGGTGAGTTTTCTCGCTTTTGCTTCCTTCGAGTGAGGGAGTCTCAACGTGATGTAACCGTCCCTTCATTTTGATGGGTTTCTATCCAAATTGAGTTCTTGTGTATTGCTGTGTTCAGTTCTGGTGCTGTTCTGTGTCATCCCCTCTCATTTGGGGTTTTTTTCTCTTGATTTTTGTGACCTCCCCATGTGGGATTTTCATGATTTGGCTTTCTCATTGGTCTTTTGGTCATTCGCATTGTTGTTTTGCGTTCAAAGGTCGTACCTTTGCTTTGCTGGTGCTGTTGTTCATACGATTTGTGATGGTCTAATAGAAGGCATTGTAGTGGATCTAGGTGTCGCTGGTCCTTTTGTTTTAGAGTTTTGGTGATCCTAAGTTTTTGCTCTGTAGTTTGGTCTTTTGGGTGATTTGTTTTAGTGTAATAAGGCGAGTTTGGCTGAAAATTGAGTCTTCTTGGTTTTGTTGTCTTATGCTTTTGGAGATAAGTGCAAATGAGGTCTGAGAAAGGTATCATCAGCCCTGGATAATGTGTGGTTTTCTCTCTCAATAGACACATTATGCTTGAGTTCTTTGGTTGTTTGTTCATGCAGTTTTATAATTTATGAAGGATGATAATAATTTAAATACCAGTTTGTGAATTTATGTTCTGTTTTGGTATCTTCGTCAATGTAGTTAATGTTCTGAAAATTTATTCGTCAATTTTTCCCAATATGATGAAGCTGAAGTCCTTTTTTGCTGAATATTACTTTGTCCATGCAGATCGGCACAATATTGCTTGGCATACATGAAATCATTGCATACAGTGTTTTCCAAAGATTTTTGTTTTCTTTTTGTGCGGATTGACAACGAATGAGTGATGCAAAATCGTCCACCGTCCTCAGACGCTGAGTTGTTCGTTTCTTGTGGACCATCTTTTATTGCACTCATGTGGTATTATTCGCAATCCCTGCAGGTATCTTTTTCTTTCAAAGCAAGAGACAATATGGTATCTTCCTGGGCTTATATGTTTTGATGGGCGTTTGTGAATGGCTGCTGGAATTGGTTTGTGTTCACTGCATTGATGGTGATGAAGATGGTGGTTTAGCAGTTCAGTGATTCTTCATCAAAAAAAGCAGTGCAGTGATTGAAAGCTTTTTAAAATGGAAGTCTTATTCCAGTTCTCTTGATTGTAAATTAGCAAGCTGATCAGAAAATGTATTAGAACAAATCTAATTCTTTATGGGTCAGATTACCTTGTCGTTGTTGGTGGTACTGGACTGCTGAAGAAGATTGTGTGTCCGGCTGTTGACACTATGAGGAGAAGACAGTAGGGTCAAGCAATACCCAGCAACCAGCGACATAATTTTGTGGAACCTGTAAACTGTTGATTAGATCATTTTCAGAAACAAAGATGCAAGTTTCGCCTCAAGGTCCAAAGCAGAATGTACAAACACCTCCCAAAAAGTCTTTGTCAGGTACTTCCCAGAAAGATATATGGCTTGTCATCCGAGAAGGGTCTTTGGCTGATGTGGATTTCGCATTGGCACAATTGAAGAAGAATGGAGGCAATATTAACTCGAGAAACATTTTTGGTCTGACTCCTCTTCATATTGCAATTTGGAGAAATCACATTCCTGTTGTCAGGAGACTTCTTGTTGCAGGCGCTGATCCTGATACTAGGGTGTGTTTCTTTCCTCTTTGCTTATTTTGTTTATGGGCATGCCCTCTTCTCCTTTTCTCCGAAGTTCCAGTGTCAATCGCTTACAAATTGTAATGAATTCCACTTAATAGTTCTAGTATGTTTCCGTTTATTCCCCTCTTCCTGAATGATTGGCATAAGCTAATTGACATTCGATGTATTGAATAGTCAGAAGCTCAGTTAATGGAAACGAAAATACTGTTTTGCGAGGAGCTCATGGTTAAGCTGATTTTCCACTGTAGCTTGCCATGCTTTTCCAACAACCTTTTGATGTGAGTTTCTTATAAGCCATTTCGTGCTATATATATAATATACAGATGCAGATAGTGCAAGGATGTGTGCACACGCATCGCTAGTTAAGAAGTGCTCTTAATGAAGTGTATTGACCAATTAATCAACAAATAATTTGCTTAACCACATCAAACATATTAACTAAGCTTGTACTTCTTCAGTATTGTGTTTGTAAGCATGTGTTGAACTATGTAAACAACAAGAACTATGTTTCATGTGGTCAAGCTGGAACCCTATTTTGACAACCTTGGTTTGAATATTTCAAATCTTGGAGGAAGAAATGCTTGCAAATTCTTAGCAGTACACCGGTTAACATTTGGTAGCCACAATTACACCAATTTTAACATTTCTAGTCTTCAAATTTCGTATCTGAAACAGCAATTCTCCTCAGCTATAACCCTTAATATTATTGTTTTCAGGATGGAGAATCAGGATGGAGTAGTCTTCACAGGGCTTTGCATTTTGGTCATCTTGCAGTTGCAAGTATTCTTCTTCAGTCTGGTGCTTCTAGTACATTGGAAGACTCCAAACTGCGTACACCAGTTGATCTCCTGTCTGGGCCTGTGTCACAGGTCATTGGAGATGGGCATACTTCAGGTATCTACTTCAATGTTATTTAGCGTGATGGTTGTGGATTCTATTTTTCTTGCAATTCAGCAAACATTGGCTAGTTTCATGTGGAGATAAACTTGGGTTATGATTTCTGTTCTTAGTCGCTACTGAGGTCTTTAGTTGGGGAAGTGGTGCCAACTACCAACTTGGAACGGGAAATGCTCACATCCAGAAACTTCCATGCAAAGTTGATGCGCTTCATGGCTCTCTCATTAAACTAGTCTCTGCTGCTAAGTTCCATAGTATAGCTGTTAGTGCCCGTGGAGAAGTCTATACGTGGGGATTTGGAAGGGGCGGTCGCCTTGGGCATCCTGACTTTGATATCCACAGGTATATTGGTTAAACATTCTATAAACTATCTGTGTGTAATTTTTTGCTGTGGTTTACAATATTAAAGTTGGAGTCTCAACTTGTTTTAACTGACTTGGAACTTCAGATGGTAGATTGTTGCTTCAATGCTCACATAGATAGAGATATATAATAATTTTGCATACTGTTGTAAACATTTCCTGACTTTTCATTGTTTGCGTTTGGTATGCCTATCCTTCAATTGGTAGTCTCTTCACAAAAATAAAATACATCATATTTGTCATCAGGTTTCAGTCTCCATAAGATGGAAAAAACAAAAACAATATTAGTTTGAATCTCTCAGATGAAACAACAATAGAACCTAATGATTCCCAAGTAAAACTGGCTCCCCTACATTTCCATTTTCCTTCCTTTTGGGCTTCTTGTGGTTTCTTTTGAGATTATATGAAGAAGATAGACAGTGACCCATTCTATTTCATCCTTTTCAGTGGTCAAGCTGCAGTTATCACTCCACGTCAAGTGACTTCTGGTTTAGGATCCCGTCGGGTGAAGGCAGTCGCAGCTGCTAAACACCACACGGTCCTTTCTACAGAGGGTGGGGAAGTTTTCACCTGGGGATCCAATAGAGGTAAAATTATTCAACTCCTTAAGGTATTCATGGAAAATTTGCTGAGAGAATGATGTCTGATGTTGAAGTCACCTCTATCCATCTGTTTGACAGACATTCACGAAGCTACCATCTCCGGATATAAACGAAGAGAAAATCATTCTCTCTGCTCTTGATTTGATGAATTTGTATCTGGAGCTCTAAAATGAAAATGTGTAAAATGTCTTTCACCATATTGTTTCCAGTATTGCTTCTGATTTCTGAAGTATTGACCGTGATGTTCTCCAGAGGGTCAGCTTGGCTATACCGTGGATACTCAACCCATACCTCGAAGAGTAAGCTCACTTAAGGCCAGAATTGTTTCTGTTGCTGCGGCGAACAAGCACACAGCTGTAGTTTCTGATTCTGGTGAAGTTTTCACATGGGGCTGCAACAGAGAGGGTCAGCTCGGTTATGGAACCTCTAACTCAGCTTCCAATTACACCCCAAGGATGGTTGAGTACTTGAAAGGCAAGTTCCTGACTGGGGTTTCTGCAGCAAAATATCATACAATTGTGCTAGGAGCTGATGGAGAGGTAATTTTGCTGGATTTAGACAATCGTTTAATTCCTCATTATAGAGCTCTAAGTGGAATCATATCATAATCTTCCTAGTTTTGGGGCTTGACTAGGCTTGATTCAGTAATGCATGTCATCGACTACATTTGTAGCCAAGCACTAAATTCATATTGCAGGTGTACACTTGGGGTCATCGACTTGTTACACCAAGACGTGTTATCATTGCAAGAAATTTGAAGAAAAGTGGGAGTACACCTTTGAAGTTCCATCGCATGGAAAAGCTCCATGTAGCTGCTATCGCTGCAGGAATGGTGCACAGTTTGGCTCTCACTGATGATGGTGCATTGTTTTACTGGGTCTCATCTGATCCTGATCTTAGATGCCAACAGGTTTGCTTTGAGAAAACTTGTTCCCATCACAATTTAAATCCTCTGCACTTGTCATAATTTCATTCGCCCTTCTGTTTTGCAGCTATCTTCTATGTGTGAAAAAAATATGGTGAGCATTTCTGCAGGGAAATACTGGAGTGCTGCAGTAACTGCTTCTGGTGATGTTTACATGTGGGATGGGAAAAAGGGCAAGGATAAGCCACCAAATCTCACCCGATTAAACGGTGTTAAAAGGGCTACCTCTGTTTCAGTTGGTGAAACACATTTGTTGGTTATTGGTTCTCTTTACCATCCCATGTATCCTTCCAATGTGACCAAGATTCCTCAAAAGCCAAAGTCGCAAGTTGAGGATGAAGTGGAAGAGCTTGATGATGATTTCATGTTTGATGAGATAGAGACTCGTCAAATGTCATCCAGTAGCGAGAGGGACAATTCTGTCCAACGATCAGCACCAAGTTTAAAGTCTCTTTGCGAAAAAGTGGCTGCAGAAAATATGGTTGAGCCCAGAAATGTTATACAAATGCTTGAAATTGCTGATTCACTTGGAGCAGAAGACTTGAGGAAGCATTGTGAGGTAGTATATATGACCATTGTTTAAGATTCAAAATCACCTGATTGTTTAGTTTTTTCCTTGCTTTTGTCGATAATATATTGCAGTCTGTTACTTCAGTTTCTTGAGAATTTAATATTTTCTTGCTGCATTTATGCCCTGCTCATTTGTGGTCATCCCACTACAAGGTTTCATGCTATTCCTTATTTTCCTACGAGATAACAACATTTTGCCTATGAACTCATGCTTTTAGCCAGAGTGCTAATGACTCTCCCTATTACTCCTTAAAGTTATTAGCATTGCAATGGGAAAAGTTCATGCAATGGCTTATCACTGATCATTACCTACTAGTGGTACATTCACATTCCATTATGCATGCCTGGCATCTATATTCTCTGGTCAGATACTTTTCTTTTTTACTATGTGATACAGTACTATTTGGCCACGTTTTGACTACCAATTGTGTTTGTATCAGGATATCGCCATCCACAATCTTGATTATATTCTGACAGTCTCATCTCATGCTTTTGCAAATGCTTCCCCTGAAGTTCTAGCTAGTCTAGAAAATTTGTTAGATCTGAGGTCATCTGAGCATTGGAGTTATCGTAAATTTCCAAGCCCTACTGCTACCTTGCCTGTCATAGTCAACAGTGAAGAGGAGGATAGCGAGAGTGAAATTCTAAGAACACGTGAAAGTCATGACGGTACGTGCTTATCAAGAAATGGAATAGACCAAAGGTTAGACTCCTTTTTAGTACCAAAAGATGATCCTAACCAAGGAATCTCCAAGCAAGTACGGGCTTTGAGGAAGAAGCTGCAGCAGATTGAGTTGCTTGAGGCTAAGCAATCAAAAGGTCATATTCTCGATGACCAGCAAATTGCGAAGCTTCAAACGAAGTCAACTCTTGAAAGTTCGCTAGCTGAGCTTGGAGCTCCAGTGGAGACGTTGCAGGCAAAAGCATCAGCTTCAATTTCACCAGAAGTGAAAGGGAATAAAAAGTCTGGCATGCCTAGAAAACAAAGAAGAAAAAATAAGCCAAAGGTAGCACAAGTCGAAATGCTTTCTGCTTTTAACGAAAATGACATAGAATCAAGCCCTGTGAAGGATCCCCTGGATCCTGACGTCTCTCTAGCTTCCACGAATAAGGTAAGGTTTCTAAACCATCTGTATTACACATTTTGCAATTGGTGTTGCGAAATTTACTTTTATGAGCCTATGCAGACGAATATGAGTTTCTAGGCCAACTATTTCTAAACGAATGGGACAGAAGTAGTCTTTTATAAGTTGGGTCAGAAAAGATCTTTCTGATTTTGCTGTCGAATAGGTTAGATTTTCCATGTTCCAGAAGATACTAATCTCTGATGCACTGACAGTGTCATGTGTTATAACTTTGACCTCATATAATTAGTTTTCTTGGGTTCTCATGCCTCTTCCCTTTGGTTATATGAGCTTCAACCTTATTGTATAATTCTTATCTAGTTGTAGTGGTTCTGAGATAAGGAGGTTCCTTGGTCTTACCATTTTATCGATCCTCGCAAGCTGGTCATACCAAGAGTTGCTTGCTACATTACATCTTCCTTGCTGCATTTTCCTCCATATATAATATAATATTGCCTGCTTTAATTAATAATTTATTAAGGTAAGGTTGTTTTCAGCTTACCATCTTTCAATATAAGTCATAGAGCAATCATGGATGGACTTCAATATCTTGTAACCTCTATTGAATTCTTAAAAATTACTATTGCAGGAGGAAGAAGCTATACTGTCGGAAAGTGTGGGGAAACAGTCGCCAAAAGAGTTTGGTTTCTCTAATCAGAAGAAAGACGGTTCCGAGTTACCAAAAGAAAAGGTTTCCTCCCCTGCAGTATCAAAGAAGAAGAACCGGAAGGGTGGTCTTTCTATGTTCTTGAGTGGTGCCCTTGATGAGGCTCCCAAATATGAGCCTCCCCCTCCCCCTACTCCAAAGAATGAGGGTCCTGCATGGGGTGGAGCTAAGGTTTCAAAGGGGTCTTCTCTTCGTCAAATTCAGAATGAGCAAAGCAAAACAAGGGTGAACCAACCAACAGCAAATGTAGATCAGATCGAAGATCATGTTGATGCTAGAGGTGAGGGGAAGGTTTTGTTGAGTTCGTTTTTGGCCTCAAAACCAATACCTATGGTATCAGCAACCTCATCACAGGTAGATGCAGAAAGAAGCACGCCTCCATGGGTTTCTGGGACTCCTCCTCTTCTCTCTCGACCGTCTCTCAGAGACATCCAAATGCAGCAGGTGTTTAGCTTGGCCCCTATCTTCTATGATTTCATGTGAATAATTATTGCGTGTTATTAATACTGCAAAGTGTTTTTAATCTGAATTTGGCATTCTTCTGTTGTTTGATAAAATTGAATTCTGTATCTGGGGATGTCTTCTTTTTTGGCATTCTTCTGTTTTGATAAAATTGAATTCTGTATCTGGGGATGTCTTCTTTTCTAGCAGATCACTTGTTTTGAATTAAGTTGTCTCCAGTTTATGTTCACCTGGTCTGCTTGTGCTCTGTCATGGTAGGGAAAAAAGCAGCTAAGTACTTCTCATAGTCCAAAAACAACAACGTCTGGATTCTCGGCTGCCCCCAGTCATGGTTCGCCATCGGAATCTTCCGCGATGAATCGCTGGTTCAAACCTGAGGTTGAGGCACCTTCATCCATTCGCTCAATTCAGATTGAGGAAAAGGCTATTAAGGACCTGAAGCGCTTCTACAGCAGTGTCAAGATTGTCAAGAACCCAACTTAAGAGCCATTATAACCTTTAGGGCCTCGCGTGGATCGTTCAGTTTGATGCACATGGTAGAGTGTTGTACAGTTGATCTCACTGTAAATGCAGTATTCAAATCTTTTTAAGTAGTTAGTGACCAATTTTTAATTTGTTTTTAGATTTGTAGAGGAATAAATTATTAGCTGTGCTCGTCTTTCCCTTAAGGAAAGATCTGAACAATAAAATCAAATTCCTGCACAGTCCCTTGTGTAAAGGGAAATAAGAACAGTTATATTGAATTGAATTGAGCATCAATTCTTTGCTATATAGAATAGACATATGAATGCCTCACATTGCAGTAGTCATTCATGGTTAGTTTGGAGGCAATGCTACAAACTATGATTACAGGCACGTTTGCTGGTAAAGTTGCCCAATAATAGCAAACATTTCCCTAGCTTGCAGTTTAACTTGATACAATTCATGATTTTTGGACTTCCATTCGATACATTGGAGCACACTTTTCAATGCTCTAGAACAAATTACACTCTCTTCATCCCAGAGAAGAACTCAAGGACAAGGCACGGGAACCTACCTCTCCTAATCAACAGCTTTGCCTTCATTAGCCTGTGGAGAAGAGGTCACCCGCATTAAATAGATCCATCTTTCCAATGAGCGGTTAAACTTGCATTGGCTTATGGAAGAACAGTTTATTCGTATTAAACAGATCCATCTTCCCGGTGAGCATTCACACTTGCGCAGGGCTTTGGAGCTTAACATCTACTTGCCCGGAACAAATGGATTGGAAAGAAACTGCTATGATAGGGAGACCATGAAGGATTTTTAAAGGAGAAGGGTACTGATTCTTGCCAAATCAGGTGCATTCGACGACAAAATAAGCTTCAGGCCAAGCTATATTTAACTTGCTATGATAGGGAAACCATGAAGGACTTTTAAAGGAGAAGGGTACTGATTCTTGCCAAATCAGGTGCATTGGACAAAATAAGCTTCAGGCCAAGGTATATTTAACTACTCATGATTCCAAATGTGAAGACCAGTGAAAGTTCTAACCTTTTACATCACTGATGTGGGGTTAGACTTATGCTGAGCTTCTGGACGAGGAATGAAGGTGGGGATTGGACCCGAAACCTCACCCCTCTTATACTTTTTACACAAGAATACCAACGAGGAATGCCTATCTATTGTCAATAACTTGGGAAACGATTTATACCTTGCAGCCAATTCCGCGATGAAACTTTGGATGTCGTAGCATGAACATGATCCAGTCTGCGCGTGGTCCGCTGCGTTCGGTATGCGAGTCTAATGCATTTCAGTGTTCCGGGTCAAGCATGTTAGTGGATGTCCGTGACCAAATGCAAAGTGACATGATCAGGGAATGATGGTAATAACTGTGGACTACTTCATCACCTACGAATTACATGACAACACGAAGGAATATAGAATTCGAGAACACCAAAGGTTAAACTAGACGTCACAAAATCATGAAAAATGGCTGGTGACTTGTGGAGTCGTGGCATAAATAAGATTTCTAATGAACGAGGAAGGCCTATAACTCTGCGCATTACACATGTTACACTTTCCCTCTCTGTGCAACTACCTCTAGCAAATTCAACAGAAAAGAGAACCAAAATCAAGAAAGGGCCAAAATTCTCACTGCAGAATGACTTCCGAATACAGAATACCTCTAGAAGCCTAAGGCCAAGGCTGTCAAACAAAGAGAGATCAGGTCATTGTCATAGCATCTGTAAATCTGTAGATCTGTATGGACTTCAAAAAGAGGACAAAACATCCAGTTGCCTCTTAGGAGGATAATCAGCTGCAGCTTTTTGTGTTAGGACAACACTACAACACCAGCATCAATGGGATTCCTAAAGAAAGAAAATAATTTCATGAATATGAAGCTATTAATCATAGATGTGGACAAGGTAGCATCTAGGTAGCATACCTATAGTCGGGCAGTACAAATGGCTGTAAACTCCAGGACGGACCAGGTTCCATCTTGTAGAGTCCGTCCATAACTTGGAAGCTGAAAGGGACTTCTGGTGTCTACTCAAAAAGGCTAAAAAAAGTTCACCATGATGTGATACAGTTTATAACATCAAAATCACCTAACACCCGCTGAAAACTATAAAGATCAGCAAATAGTCTCTTCCTCACCTTTGCGACCTTTGGCTAAGTTAAAGGTAAAGAAAAAATAACCTTGAGATGCATGCATTTGCGCACAGCTGAATGAGAAGGTCACAAGAAGCCTAAAGTTGTCGTATGAACTGAAGAGATGTCATGTTATGGTACCTTACCAATTATCATGAAACCAGCATATCATAATGCCCTTCAATCAGAGACAGAACATCCCTTGAAGCACAGTTCCACCCAGCAACAAAACACCAGCAGCACTTGTGGCCAAAGGCTGAAAAAAATTTGTCTCAATGACTTGTAGTAATACATAGGCAACAATAGTCATTGATCATACAACTGGAGAAATGGTTTCAAATAGCATGCGTAAGCTCGCAATACCAATGGCTACAACAATCTCCAGAACCTTAATCAAAATGTTAATTCCCAACACGGGCCGATCTCCATCTTTCAGGATAGAAACAAAGTTAAAATTAACAAACCATCATTGATGGATTTTAGGCATTTGCTTTGCTAAAAGGGATGAAAAAAAGAGTTCGGCAATAATTTGGAAATGTGTTGCTGTTTATAACATCAAAATCTACAACCTTCAATAGCTAACCCAATAGAATGATCGTCACCATCAACCAATGAAGATATCACAAAAAACTCAAGTTTGAGAAATAGGAATGTCATCGGTGGACAAAATATCATTTAGCAAGGTTCTGGTAGTAGAATCTGCAGAGAATCCTTTATCAACCATTTCATGAATAAGTTGAGTAGCCATTGACATATTGTTGTGCTGGATGCATCCTTGAATGATTACTTTATAAGCACATTTATTTGGTGGAAGGCCACCTTCTTCCATTTTTCTGAAGGTCTTGAATGCTTCATCTAACCATCCTTGCTTGCAGAGTCCATTGATAATTGTGGTCCATGTCCAAATATCAGGCTGCAACCCTTGGTCAGAGAGTCTAGCCAATAACTCTTTGGCATCTGTAAGTTGCCCAGCTTTGCAGAGCCCATCAATAAGGATATTGTAGATCACCAAATTTGCCTTCAGTTGTCTCTCCTGCATTTCTTGAAAGAGTTTTAATGCCTCTTGAACTTGTCCTTGTTTGCAGAAACCATGAAGCAATGTAGAATAAGCTACAACATCGGGAGTGTAGCCCCTAGCACACATGTTATTGAAAAGCTCCCGTGCAGCCCATGGGTCCCCTGTTTGGCACAGACCACGGATAAGAGTGGTGTAAGTAGCAGTAGTAGGGCGTATACCTTTGAGGGGCATTTCATCCAAAAGCCTCTTTGACTCATCAAGCCTTTCAGCCTTACAATATGCATTGATCAAGATGTTGTAACTAATAACATTTGGCGCACAATCCTCGCTTACCATAAAATCAATCAGTTTCCTAGCTTCATCTATCTGACCTTGCATGCAGTATCCTTTCATTAATGAAGTGCAGGTTACGACATTCAAACCTATACCCTTTTTTATCATTATTCCAACTACACTCTGAGCCTCTGAAACTCTTCCTTGCTTCCCTATCGTATCAATAAATATATTGTAGGTAACAACATCCGGGGTGATACCCCATCTCCCTATTTCACTCAGCAGCCTAGCAGCTTCCTTCTGTTTGCCTGAATTGCAAAGACCTTGAACTAAGGAATTAAGGGTTACAACCGTAGGCAAAACTCCTTTCCCCTTCATTTCACACAATAAGTCCAAAACTTCCGAAACCGACAGATCCTTGCAAAGGCTGTCAATTATCGTAGTGTACATCTCGGGATTCACCTCCCTACTGCCCTCCTCCATCCTCTTGATCAACCCAATAGCCACATCCGTTTTCCCAACATTCCCCAATCCCTTTACTATTATGTTATAAGTATGCACATTAGGTTGGCAGCCTCTCTCAACCATCAAATCAAACAAATCCAAAGCTCTGTTGATCTTACCTTCCGTACACAGCCCATTAATCAAGGTAGAATAAGTGATAACAGTAGGATCATGGCCAAGCTTGAGGATCTTGCCCAAAACCGACATTCCCAAATCCACCCTCCGCAACCGGCAGAAGGAGTTGGCCAAGATATTCAAAGTATACACATTTGGAGAGATACCCACAAATTCCATTCGCTTGGAAAAGGAAACTACGGTCTCATGATGCTTCATCCTCCCAAGATATGACAAAACCTTACCAAATGCAAATATGGACTGCGAGGGAGACTCTTTAAACATATCATCGTAGGGAGCCAAGCCACCACCCCCACCATTATTATCACCATCCAGATTACTAACGGAACCATCTTCCTTTCTATTTGTACAGAAATACGAAATTGGGTTGTTGAATAACAAGGAAAGAACAAGTTTTGGAGATTGAAACATACCCATTACGCCTTGCTCCGCAGCCGAAGGAGAGGATAGCGAAACCCTTTGCCGCCGCGCCATGGAGGCGGGCGCCTTCTGGGCCAAACCCAGAAACCCCAAAAAGATTACAACTTTCCAGTTCTCGGGGTAAAAAGGAAAGAAGGGTATGGCCCCAATTCGGTTGCCGTTTATGTCCCTCCCAACCTCATTTGATCATTTCTGTTTTGATCAATTCGCAGTAGACATGGAGAGTGAAGAAAAAGTAAAACAGAGTAAATTACTAAGACAGGGAAGTAGGTGGTGTATTGGCTCGCTCTCTTGTTCTTACAAGCGACTTTGTGGTCGGCTAGGCTAATTCACCATTGCCTTTGGAACCCAAATTGGCCACTTCGTTCTGATTTCTAAAACACAGGCTGCGGCATAAGTAGGAATGACAATATTTTTCCAGGGAGTTGTTGGCCTTTATTTTTGCCAATTTCACAAACCCTATTGTATAATCTTGTATGGTAGCGGAGCCATACGCATAACTAGAATATGTCTGGCATTGAATCACCTACATCTAAAATTTCTGGTTCTAATTCCAAGGCTGTTCTTTCTTCTTCTAGTCAGAACCTAGTTGAGCAGGTTCAAACTCTTCATCATGCGCATCACTATGTCTCAATTAAATTAACAGAGACAAACTACGTGTTCTGGCGGGCTCAGAACGAGCTTTTCCAGGAGGGGCAATGTGTTATTCGCTATGTGAATGGGACATTCCCGTGTCCCTCACCTGTTCTTGTTGCCGAAGATGGCTCCCATCAAGAGAATCCAGCTTTCCAACGCTGGAGGCAGCAGGATAAGTCCATTCTTAGTGCTATTAACTCCTCTTTTCCATTGATGTTTTTCCAATTGTGATTAACAAACAGACTTCTCAAGAAGCATGGGATGCTTTAGAGTCGTCCTTAGTATCCGCCAACAGTACACGGATCATGGCTATTCATATGGCTCTCAAACAGTTAGAGCAACAACCGAAGGAGACAGTGAAGCGTTTTACGAACCGAGGGAAGAGGCTCTCGGACAAACTCACTGCCTCTGGTAAGCCTCTTTCAATTTCGGATTTCAACATACCTTGAAACAAGGTTTGAAAGCTTTTGCTACTGCTCTTACTACTCGATCCGAGCCCATTCCGTTCTCTGAGCTGCAGAGTTTACTCATGAACCATGAGTTTATGATGGGTGACCCCTTGAAGTCTCTTCACCTTGATTCTGTCGAAAACACCCATGTTGTTGTTCCTGAGCTCAAGGTTGATAGTCTGACCGTAGTTGTTCCTTCTGCACAAAATGTGCAGTGAGCTGTTCCTTCCTCTACTCGTGATGGCAGTGGACGTGGATCTCGTGGGCGTGGTGGTTATAGGGGCCGAGTGTTAGTGTAATATGTCCAAAAGCCAATCAATGGATGATTGTATATAGTCATGTAAATACATTAAGGTTATTCCAATAAATATGTTTATGAGATAAACGCTTGCACATATTTTATAACCCTAGAATATTTTATATTCTTAAATGTCCTTAGTCGATTATTATTATGGATGGGTTGTAATAATAAATTAAGACTAGCGTATGTTGAGAATTATATGAGATATGAATTCTACATACGGGTACAAGTTAGAGAACTTGTGGTCTGGACTGACCCAACATAAGAACACTACATGGAACGTTATATGATTGTCATTAGTGGTTCTTATATGTATTGTCCTTAAACCTGAGATCATCAAGATTCCCAACATGTGAGTCATATACTTTGATATTACTCTTGGCTATTCGTAACTGAGTAGACCTTAGTGTAATCATTGGGTATATGATAAGTGTGTAGTGGGTTTTGTATGATCAAGATGGAATTCGTCCAACCCATATAACGGGTATATTATCAGTTGGGCCTCTTGATAGAGTTGAACTATAAATGCATGGCCATGCTCGGATTATGTGATATGGTGATATCATTAGTATCCGTTTTACACAGTTAACTCGGGGATCAAGAAATGTTGGATCAAACATATGCGAGATTGACACATTCCATGTCTCGTGTTTGATCTTGATAATGGGACGAAAGGACGATGACATGTTTCCGAGGCATAATGAATCAGTACTGATCTTGTCGTTTGGGTAGCAATGATGTGTTGCTAGACGCCGCTCATTGTTTATAATTGTAAATGAGTTTACAATTATTGCCAAACGTTACAAGTGCCTATAGGGTCACACACTTAGAACTGTTGATTCGAGCTGGTGGTCGAACCATGGTCCAACCATAGTTAGACTAGGTGGTTGGACCAGGGTCGTTTTGGTTCACTAATTGTCTGAATTATTGAACCAGAATTAGTGCTGTGATGTGTAATTCCATTAGTGCATAGTGGAGACATGATTAGATTAGATAATGGTGGAATCTTAATCATGATGGATAATGGGCCATTATGTTGGCCATTGTCTTTATTACTCTATGTACTAATTGAGGTGGGTAATCAGATTATTCAGCTCTTCAATTCTAATTTTTCAGACTTACAAGAACACACACAAGTGAGACTTGAATTTTCAGATTACACACCCCTTTCTTTGAAAGAAAGAAACACATCAAACACAAGTTCTAGCTCTCGGTTTTCTGTAGCTAGCACTGCGGTTCAGGAGTGCTCGGGTTGGTGATCGTGAGACGATTGCTAGCTGGACATCGACGGTTCATGTGGATACCGTAGAGGAGCCGGATTTCTTGTCGGGTTCTTGCTGATTCTACACTACAGTTGGGTGAAAGACCTCAACCGAGCAAGGTACGAAAAATTGTTATTCGGTTTAGTTAGCTTCACTTGGATCCTCCATGAGTACCGGGTCTTTCCGCTATATTTTGATTGTCAAGTTTGCATGCTCGGATTCTTACAGTGGTAGCGGAGCCTCTTGTGAAACGCTAAACTGAATTAGATGTTCATCTTAGTATATGTGATATGCTGAATTCATTTGCATATGTGATATGTTGAATTTCAATTTTGTATACATGATACATGTTTAGGTTGGTGTTTGTCAAAAGTGTTTTGACAATAAATGCTTGATTGGTATGTGATATCAATCAAGGTGTTCATGGCAGTAAGTCCAATGAGTTCGACAAGGAAAAATCGATTGTTGGTTTTTGTATGGAACGATTGTCGTTCTAGTACAGCAAGGCCAAAACAACGATGTTTGTGAGACAAACATCGATGTTCACATGAGTTTTGCCTTGGCCGGATCTTCCAAACATCGATGTTGTGTGATAAACATCGATGTTCTAATGAAGATTGGCTTTGGCAGAATCTTAAAAACATCGATGTTCAGAAGTTAAACATCGATGTTCCCATGACGAGTGGCCTTGGCAGAACTCTCAAAACATCGATGTTCAAGAGTTAAATATCGATGTTCTAGAGCACTGCCAAATTAGTTTGAGATTCTAGAATTCTCAAACATCGATGTTTAAAAGTTAGACATCGATGTTTAAAAGTACTGCCAGAAATCTTGAACTTCCAGAACTCTAAAAACATCGATGTTCAAGAGTTAAACATCGATGTTCTGGGCTCTGCCGAAAGGTTTCGAGTTCCAGAATTCTCAAACATCGATGTTTAAGAGTTAAACATCGATGTTCAAGAGTCAGACATCGATGTTCAAGAGTTAAATATCGATGTGCTTGAACACTGCCAAGTAGTTGGGAGAATCAGATTCTCAAAAATATCGATGTTCAACATTAGACATCGATGTTCTTATGTATTTTCGGTTTCCAAATTTACAAAACATCAATATATGATTTGTTGATTATATGCATGTGATGTATGAACATAAAATGTTGATGTAAATATTAAGTTCCTCTTGTGTTGCCTTCTATGATAAGCACTCATCATTGCTTAGATCAACACTTGGTAGGTTTTGCCAAAGCAAGGTGCCAATGTTTATCCTAGCAAGGTGCGATGGAACAATTGTAATATCCAAACTGCTTATTATAGGTTGAACTTAACTAGGTCATCTCAATAGGATTGAGGACTTAGAGGCAAAGAGTTGAGCTAAGTCTATGAGATAGACAAGAACAAGTGTTGTTCACTCAACTATCCAAGAGTTACATGAGATGTAATTGACAAGAGTTGTCTACCTAAATAACTATGATGTAAGCGATCAACCAAAGCTGACTTATCTTATAGTGAAATATGGATCTTGGCCTACTTATCATTATCTTGATTCATAGTAGGAGCATCATTTAATAGAATTCCTTGTTAAATAATTTTATGTATGCATGACTCTTATTTGTGTGATTTGATCAATGTTGTAAAGTTATCATGGCATAAAACACTAGTACACAATCTCTGCGATCGGTCTTTGAGAAGGAAAAGCTGAATGGGAATAACTTCCTAAAGTGGCATCGCAATTTGATGATAGTCCTCAAACAAGAAAAGAAGTTGTATGTCCTTGAAGGGCCCGTTCCAAATGAACCGGCGCCTAATGCTCCTAAGGCGGAAAGAGATGCTTACAAGAATCATGTTGATGATGCATTAGATGTTGCATGCCTTATGCTTGTTAACATGGACTCTGAGCTTCAGAAGCAACATGAGAACTTGGGTGCGTTCGATATGATCGAACATTTGAAAATGCTTTTTAAAGAGCAAGCAAGGCATGAGAGGTATGAGACCTCTAAGGCATTGTTCCAATGCAAGATGGCTGAGTCATCACCGGTGAGACCTTATGTGCTCAAAATGATTGGATACATTGAGAGCCTTGAGGGTCTAGGTTTTCCTTTGCAAAAGGAGTTGGCAGTTGATCTAGTCCTGCAGTCGTTGCCAGATAGTTACAGCCAATTTGTCATGAATTTCAATATGAATCATCTTGACAAATCTTTGTCTGAGTTGCTTAACATGTTAGGAATAGTTGAGCAACAAATGAAGGCAAACAAATCCAATAACATTTTGATGGTTAGAAAAGGCAAAGGAAAGGGTAAAGCCAAGTTTTACAAGAAGAAGAAATGTGCCAAAAAGTTTGGTGCATGTGCATCTTCTTGTTCCTATGTGCTGAAACCCAAAGGTGGTATTGCAAAGGAAGGACAATGTTTGCATTGCAACAAACCTGGCCATTGGAAATGCAACTGCCCTGTTTACCTTGATGAGGTGAAGAAACAGAAGGGAAGTAAGACTTCCACTTCAGGTATTTTTGTTATAGAAGCTAATATCTCTATCTCTGCATCATGGGTATTAGATACCGGATGTGGTTCTCACATTTGTGTAAATGTGCAGGAACTAAGAAAGAGTAGAAGATTAGCAAAGGGAGAGATAAACCTGCACGCTGGAAATGGAGCAAGAGTTGCTGCATTAGCCGTAGGGACTTACCATCTACCCTTACCGAGTGGTTTCATTTTAGAACTTGACGATTGTTATTATGTTCCTACCATAAGTAGGAATTTGATTTCTGTTTCTTGTCTGGACAAGAAAGGTTTTTCATTTGTAATAAAGAACAATTGTTGTTCAATTTATTTCAATGATATTTATTATGGTGGTGCATATTTAAGCAATGGTTTGTATGTTCTAAACCTAGAAACACCAATCTATAATATTAATACGAAGAAGGTTAGATTAAACGATTCTAGTGAAACCTATCTCTGGCATTGTCGATTGGGCCATATAAATGAGACTCGTATTTCTAAACTCCATAAAGATGGACTTTTAGACTCATTTGATTTTGAATCATATGAGATATGTGAGTCATGTTTACTAGGCAAAATGACGAAGGCTCCTTTTGCTGGTAAAGGTAAAAGAGCTTCGGATTTGTTAGGTCTTATACATTCTGATGTATGTGGACCTATGTCAACACAGGCTAGAGGTGGTTTTCAGTACTTCATTACATTTACTGATGATTACAGTAGATATGGCTATGTGTATCTTATGAAACACAAGTCAGAATCCTTTGAAAAGTTCAAAGAATTCAAGAGTGAAGTACAGAATCAACTCGGCAAGAGTATTAAAATGCTTTGATCTGATCAAGGAGGTGAATACTTAGACCGAGATTTTCTTGATCATCAAAAGCAATGTGGTATTGTATCACAACTTACTCCACCAGGTAAGCCTCAATGGAATGGTGTATCTGAAAGGAGGAATAGAACTTTGTTAGACATGGTTCGTTCTATGATGAGTCAAGCTGACCTTCCTTCTTCATTTTGGGGACATGCATTATTAAGTGCTGCATTTACACTTAACCGTGTTCCATCTAAATCGGCTGAAAAGACACCATATGAGATATGGACAGGGAAGCATCCCAATTTTTCTTTTATGAGGATCTGGGGTTGTGACGCTTTCGTGAGACGAGAAGCATCAGATAAACTCGGCCCTAAATCCGTCAACTTCCTCTTTATTGGATATCCTAAAGAAACTAAAGGATATTATTTCTATAATCCCACAGAGCACAAAGTGTTTGTTGCTCGTACTGCTATTTTTCTAGAAAGAGAATTTATTTCTAGAAAGATCAGTGGGAGAAAAATAGAACTCGAAGAAGTTCGAGGTATAGAGGCTGAGATGGAACAAGGACAGGAACCACAAGATGTTGTGGGTGAAAAACCTGTGCCTGTAACACATGGACTACGTAGGTCTGATAGGATTCGGCATGAGCCTGAGAGATATGGATTTCTTATGACTCATACTGGAGATGTGATGCTCATAGAAGAGGATGAGCCCACTTCCTATCAGCAGGCTATTACGGGTTCAGACTTTAAGAAGTGGCTAGAAGCCATGAATTCAGAGATGGAATCCATGTATGAAAACAAGGTGTGGACCTTGGTTGATCCACCTGAAGGGGTAAAACCCATTAGGTGCAAGTGGGTCTTTAAGAAAAAGACCGACATGGATGGTAATGTGATTACCTTTAAAGGGCGATTGGTTGCGAAAGGTTTTAAGCAAGTTCATGGTATTGACTATGATGAAACTTTCTCACCAGTAGCCATGGTTAGATCCATTCGGATTCTATTGGCTATAGCAGCATACCATGGTTATAAGATATGGCAAATGGATGTCAAAACCGCTTTCCTTAATGGAAATCTTTTAGAGGATGTGTACATGACACAACCTGAAGGTTTTGTCACTCCAAAAAATGCTAACAAGGTATGCAAGTTGCAAAGATCTATTTATGGATTAAAGCAAGCTTCTAGGAGTTGGAATCTTCGTTTTAATGAAGTGATCAAAGAGTTTGGTTTCATTAAAAATGAAGATGAGCCATGTGTTTACAAGAAGGTTAGTGGGAGCCTAATCGTTTTCTTACTGTTGTATGTTGACGACATTCTACTCATTGGGAATGATATTCCGACACTACAGTCTGTAAAGATTTGGTTAGGAAAGAATTTCTCAATGAAGGACTTAGGAGAAGCTGCCTACGTGCTAGGTATAAAGATCTATAGAGATAGATCTAAAAGGCTTCTTGGGCTAAGTCAAAGTACATATATTGACAAGGTGCTAAAGAGGTTTAGCATGCAAGATTCCAAGAAAGGTTTCTTGCCCATGTCATATGGCATATCTCTCTCAAAGAATCAATGTCCTAGAACATCTAAGGAGAGAGAGCGGATGAGTAAGATTCCTTATGCATCAGCAATAGGATCTATCATGTATGCCATGCTATGTACTCGACCGGATGTCGCATATGCATTAAGTGTCACAAGCAGATACCAATCTGATCCCGGTGAAAGTTGCTGGACAGCGGTTAAGAACATCCTTAAGTACTTGAGAAGGACTAAGGATGCATTCCTTGTATATGGAAGTGTTGATGAGCTTGTTGTAAAGGGTTACACAGATGCTAGCTTCTAAACTGACAGGGATGACTTTAGATCACAGTCAGGTTATGTGTTTTGTCTTGGAGGTGGTGCTGTATGCTGGAAGAGTTCAAAGCAAGAGACAGTTGCCGACTCTACAACTGAGGCTGAGTACATAGCTGCCTCAGATGCGGCGAAAGAGGCTCTTTGGATTAAGAAGTTCGTAACTGAACTTGGGGTGGTTCCTAGTATTGACGGTCCGATTGAGCTCTATTGTGATAACAATGGGACAATCGCATAGGCTCAAGAACCTAGATACCACCAGAGATCCAAACATATACTCCGACGCTATCATCTTATTAGAGAGATCATTGATAGAGGCGATGTCAGGCTGTGCAAAGTTCCTTCTGAGAACAATATAGCAGATCCATTGACTAAGCCGCTCACACAGCAGAAGCATGATGGTCATACTGCATCCATTGGTATTAGATACATGGATGATTGGCTTTAGTGCAAGTGGGAGATTGTTAGTGTAATATGCCCAAAAGCCAATCAATGGATGATTGTACATAGTCATGTAAATACATTAAGGTTATTCCAATAAATATGTTTATGAGATAAACGCTTGCACATATTTATAACCCTAGAATATTTTATATTCTTAAATGTCCCTAGTCGATTATTATTATGGATGGGTTGTAATAATAAATTAAGACTAGCATATGTTGAGAATTATATGAGATATGAATTCTACATACGGGTACAAGTTAGAGAGCTTGTGGTCTGGACTGACCCAACATAAGAACACTACGTGGAACGTTATATGATTGTCATTAGTGGTTCTTATATGTATTGTCCTTAGAACTGAGAACATCAAGGTTCCTAACATGTGAGTCATATACTTTGATATTACTCTTGGCTATTCGTAATTGAGTAGACCTTAGTGTAATCATTGGGTATATGATAAGTGTGTAGTGGGTTTTGTATGATCAAGATGGAATTCGTCCAACCCATATAACGAGTATATTATCAGTTGGGCCTCTTGATAGAGTTGAACTGTAAATGCATGGCCATGCTTGGATTATGTGATATGGTGATATCATTAGTATCCGTTTTACACAGTTAACTCGGGGATCAAGAAATGTTAGATCAAACATATGCGAGATTGACATATTCCATGTCTCGTGTTTGATCTTGATAATGGGACGAAAGGACGATGCCATGTTTCCGAGGCATAATGAATCAGTACTGATCTTATCGTTTGGGTAGCAATGATGTGTTGCTAGACGCCGCTCATTATTTTTAATTGTAAATGAGTTTACAATTATTGCCAAACATTACAAGTGCCTACAGGGTCACTCACTTAGAACTGTTGATTCGAGCTGGTGGTTGAACCATGGTTGGACCATGGTCATTTTGATTCACTAATTGTCTGGATTATTGAACCAAAATTAGTGCTGTGATGTGTAATTCCATTAGTGCATAGTGGAGACATGATTAGATTAGATAATGGTGGAATCTTAATCATGATGGATAATGGGCCATTATGTTGGCCATTGTCTTTATTACTCTATGCACTAAGTGAGGTGGGTAATCAGAGTATTCAACTCTTCAATTCTGATTTTTCAGACTTGCAAGAACACACACAAGTGAGACTTGAGTGAGACTTGAATTTTCAGATTACACACCCCTTTCTTTGAAAAAGAAAGAAACACATCAAACACAAGTTCTAGCTCTCGGTTTTCTGCAGCTAGTACTGCGGTTCGGGAGTGCTCGGGTTGGTGATCGTGATACGATTACTAGTTGGACATCGACGGTTCGTTTGGATACCGTAGAGGAGCCGGATTTCGTGTCGGGTTCTTGCTGATTCTACACTACAGTTGAGTGAAAGTCCACAACCAAGCAAGGTATGAAAAATTGTTATTAGGTTTAGTTAGCTTCACTTGGATCCTCCATAAGTACCGGGTCTTTCCGCTGCATTTTGATTATCAAGTTTGCATGCCCGGATTCTTACACCGAGGCCGTAGCGGTCGTGGTCACTATCGTGCCCCTACTGATTCTCGGTCCTTTTGGAATTCTGGTGGGTTTCCAAATCGTGTTCCCAGTGGTGTTCGATGCCAGTTCTGTAACAAATTAGGCCATACGGTGCACACTTGCTATCAGCTGCTGAAAAATCAAGGACCAGCCCCTCTTTTTAGACAGTGTCCACAAACTCATATTCTCCTGCCAATTGGTTCTCGAATACTGGAGCCAGTCATCATGTGACGCCTGACCAACACATTCTTTCTCACTATGATGACTATTATGGTCATAACTCTCTGCAGGTTGCTAATGGGAACCATCTTCCCATCTCTGGTATTGGTTCAAGCTCTTTTTCAACTTCTTCTAAACCTCTTTTTATTCATAATGTGTTGCACGCTCCTAGTGTTACTAAATCGTTGTTATCTGTTCAACAATTTGCTAAGGACAATAATGTATTCTTTGAGTTTCACCCAACCTTTTTATGTGTCAAGGACCGAGTCACCAAGACAACTCTTCTTACCGGACCATTTTATCTACATAGAGCACATGTAGATACATGAAGGCTCATGACAACCATAAAACAAAGTGTCGTTGCTACTTCTTCAAATAATGCAGAAATTATGGCCATACATGTAGTCAGTCGAGAATATGTTTGGCTAAGATCGATGATGCAACACATTCAAGATTCATATGGATTAATTAGCGAGGAAGATGTTCCAACGGCAATTTACGAAGATAATGCTATTTGCAATGTCCAATTGAAGGGAGGATACATCAAAGATTTGTTCAGGAGACAATCTGGCAGATTTCTTTACAAAATCAGTTCCTACTACAACTTTTTGAAAAGTTGATAAGGAGGATTGGTTTATGGAGGGTTCGAGACATCAAGGGATGCCAAAATGAGGGGGAGTAGAATACGCGCTGCACTCTTTTTTTCCTTCTTTAAGTTTTTGTCCCACTGGGTTTTTCTAGGTAAGATTTTTAACGAGAGAGTTCTTCCCATGCGCATTCTTTCTAAAGGTTCAATGACACAAGGGGGAGTGTTATAAATAAATTATACTAAATGTCATTGTTAGCATCCGGTAAAATTCATTTTTATCATACCCGAATTTACCCCTACACCTAACTTCTACTTGGATTCATCTCGTTAGCTAATTACCCTCCATAATTCTATTTGTCCTAATCTTAATATCATCTTTCTTTACCTAACATATCCCTTTGATTTTATCCTTTTAAAATAATCATACTTGTTTGTTTTTATCCTCCCATTTTCAACTATAAATACCCCTTCATTCCTTCACATTTCTACGCTTACATTCTACCATAAACTTCACTCTCTTCTCATTTTCATACACCTCTCTTCTCAGTCTCCCTCCATCTAAGTTTATTATTCTCCTTTTCATATTATTATCAAAGTTGTATTATTATCATTAAAGTTGTATCATTACCATCAAGGTTGTATTATCACTTTGATTAAGCTTATATTATTCCATCAAGAGTGAATTTCATCTCCCAATTTTATAATAATTTTCTAGCTCTATTTTTGCTGTTCTATATTGAAAGCATATGTTGTATATATATTATATACATATGTTAGTAAGACATTCCAACAGGAGATAAAGCCGAAAAAAGTAAAAGGAAACATAGTGAACCCTACAAAGCGCAGAAGCTTTAGTACATGAAAAGAAAGTGACTGGAAAGAAATGCAATTCGAACTAGTAACCCTTGTTCGCATAAAACGAGCTGCAAGTGTACAACGCGCTGTAGTAAACAAGGTCGAATCACAGGGACTACTGTAAACAACATTGTCCTTAGGATTTTAATTGATTAGACCAAATAACAAATAAATAAAATCGAGATTGTGGTGATAATAAATTGAGATAATAAAGTAAATAAACAGTAAGTAAAAGCAAGAATATCAATTGGAGGGAAAACGCAGTAATAGGGAACCTAGATTGTTCGGGGTTCACTACAGCTTATGCTGCTCAACTGATAAATCGATAACTTGGTAAATAATTTGTCCAACTTGTAGGATTCCCTAGCCTATGTCATCTACAACTAGCTGTTCACTGTTATTGTAGAACTACCCTAGTCCCGAACACCCTGCTATTCGCCAGTGATGCCTATTCTAGGGTGCAGTGCGTTGTGCTAGGTGTTGTATCCTCAACTACCCTAAAAATCTCTCTCGACAATCAGTAAGGTAGAGGTTGAATATGGAATGGTCTGATTTCCTAGCTTCTCCTGTTCAGTGCTTCACTAAGTGTGAATACCCGACCCAAAATCACTTGGGCCTATTCACATTTCCTTTACACCTTCTTCATAACCATCCTCCAACACCTTTGGAGTCGCCACCCAAATTTTATTAAGGGACAAAAACTTGGGAAAAACCCTTCATGTGACTCCATTTAGGCAATTGGATAACGAACCAAAGATGCTGGACCTGGGGATTCGTCATGGATGGGAAGGTGTTAGGCACCCATCCATGTTAGGGCGAAACTTTGTGCAATTAGAGGATTTTGTATGCCTTGTGCAAGTGTGAGCACCAAAACACATAATAACTGAATATTAAAAAGAAAGGGGAGAGGAAGAAGATTGGGCTTGAGTTTCCACCACTAGAAACCACCTACGTACGCCGGCGACCGGGTTCAAAGCCCACGTAGTTCTTGACATGGCATCACAATAGTCACATCATCATCAACATCAACATCTCAATAATAATTGGTTAGACAAAAAAGGATTAGGATTACCTCTTGTACCCCTCCTCTAGCTCCTTGGTTTGGGTTATGCCTCCCACTCAATTTCCTCCCACTCCTCAACTTAATCTTAGAGTTCTTCTTGATTTTTCCCTTTTCTGCCTTCAATGGATGATGCTACCCACGAAATTCTGCCAGAGCTTTGCCTATGGAACTATTTCTTAAGCTTGGAGGGATAGAGTTTTTCCAAGCTTCAAAGCTTTATGAAGAGTGTTTGTGTAATAGAATGTGTCCCCTAAAATGTGAGTGAGGGGTCCTATTTATAGTGTTCTGGGTAGCCTAGGGGCGTGGACCAACTTAATGATCAAGGTAATGGCCAAAAATCTGGGCCAAAACCGAGTAGAATCAGATTACGGGCGATAATCGGGGAGAAAACGCATTTCTGGGTGTGCATGACTGCCATGGCCGGCGGTCATCCTATGGATGACAGCCAGGCCGGGCGGTCATGGGTGGAAGACCGCCCAGGCCCGGCAGTCATCCTAAGATGACCGCCCGCGCCTACGCGTCTTACCCGTTCTTTCCTTTTTCGGTCCTGATTCTCCCCTAATTCCTCCCTGATTGATGCTACCATGTAATTAACCCCTAGACTGCCCAGAATCCTCTGCTTTCTTGATTATTACTCCTCTCAATCATCTCCTAATTGATTGATTACATATTGATTCCCCATTTTAAGCTAAAATCATACCAAAACCACAAAATCTAATTAAATGATGATTTAACTCTGATTTTCCACGAAAATCAGAGCTAAAATTAACCTGCAAGAAATGTGTTAATGGGCTAATCAAACTCTGGAGGATTCATTAACTTGGGCCCTTTAACCCATCCTCAACCCAAAGATAAATCATCTCTTTAAAATTGGATTAAAGATAGATAAAAGGCCCAAGTAATGAAATAAACACATTTTAGTGTAAATAAACCTTATTATATATTTTTACCTAAGATTAAATCATCTCATTAATCCTAGCATTCCAATATACAAGGGCTCAAATCACCAAAATGTATTATTTCCACTAAAATAAATTCTTGACGTGCCTTACTCCTAGGACCAAATCATCTCATTAATCCCAAGTTCCAACATGTTCAAAATCCAATTTTAGTAAAAAAATATATGGGTCAAATTTGGGTGTTCACAGATGCCCCTCGTTGATGAGTCCTTAGAGACTAAGGACGAAACAACGTAAGAAAGGAACAACCAAATTTGAATGACAGATGCAAGTGGTGTGTGCCATGAATTTTGAGCAACTATGCTCTTGGTTTGAAAATCTGGGGCAGCTATGCCACCAAGACACAATCCAAATCATTCAAAATGATGGGGCAACCATACCCCCAAATGCGTAATCATCTCAAAATTTTTGGGCAGCAATGCCCTCAGGAGGTGATCAATTTTAACAGTTCGGAAAGCTATGCCCAATGATGCAAGATTATTTTAGAACCTCGTGGCAGCTATGCCCTTGACGTGACCAATTTTAGAAACTTGGACAGCTATGTCCTCAGTTTGCAATAAACTTAAGAAAACTGGGCAGCTATGCCCCTGGTGTAACTATTTTCTGAAACTCGGGCTGCTATGGCCTCGATGTAGTCAACTTCAAAAATTTGGGCAGCTATGCCCCTAACATAATTAGCTTTACAAATTCGGGCAGCTATGCCCTTGGTTTGAAATCATCTTGAAGAAATCGGGCAGCTATGCCCTTAACATGATCAAATTAACAAATCAGGCAGCTATGCCCTCCATGTAATCAAATTCAAAAACACGGGCAGCTATGCCCTTCATGTAACCAAGTTAAGAACTCGGGCAGCTATGCCCTTTAAATTCAAATATTTGGGCAGCTATGCCCTTCATATGCTCTACTTCAAAAACATCCGGGCAGCTATGCCCCTCTCAATAATTTGGGCAGCTATGCCCAAGGTGTAATCAACTTTGAAAATATGGGCAGCTATGCCCTCCTCAACTTCAATAATTAGGGCAGCTATGCCCCTCATGTTCAAAAAAGTCCGGGCAGCTATGCCCTTGATGTACTTAAATCAAGAATCGGGACAACTATGTCCTTCTTAATGACACAGGTAGCTATACCCAGGCAGTTATGCCTTTCATGCAAGCAAATTCAAAAACTTGGGCAGCTATGCACCTTGTGCTTAAAAACTCGAGCAGCTATGCCCCTAATGTACCAAAAGAAATCCGGACAGCTATGACCACCATGCAATCATGAACTTGGGCAGCTATGCCCTTCCATTTCAAAAACTTAGGCAGCTATGGCCTTGATTTAAAATCGACTCGAAAGATTAGGGCAGCTATGCCCCTCATATGTCTAAAAAACTCGGACAGCAATGCCCCTGATGAACTTAAATCAAAAACCGGGCAACTATGCCCATGGCATAATCAACTTCGAAAATGCGAGCAGCTATGCCCTCTCTCAACATCAGAAAATTAGGGCAGCTATGCCTCTCATGTTCAAAAATCCAGACAGCTATGCCTTTTATTCAACTTTCAAAATTAGGGCATTTATGCCCTTTATTCAAGTTCGAAAAACTAGGGCAACTATGCCCTTTATGTACTTATTCCAAAAAACATAGGCAGCTCTGTCCTTAGGATCAAACATCAACTCTAATGAGGTAGCATGTCCCGAAAATCACACAATTCAAACCATAGGGTAGCATGCCCCTGGTATCATTTCACAAAAAAAAGGTTTAGGCCTTACGACTCGTTTTATTGAGGATGCCCAAACTCATTAACACAAGTTGGGGCTTACATCTTCTTGAATGCCCAAACTCATACCACGACTCATCAACAAAAGTTGGGGCTTACATCTTCTTGAATGCCCAAGACAACACACATCAACTAAAAAAAAAAAAACTGGGCCTTATTTCTTCTCAAAAATGCCCCTAACAATAACAAATCAATTTTGGGCCTGGTAGGGCCCACATGCAATGAAACGCCCCGACCCGTATTTACCGTACATAGTAAACACGTGCCGGAACTGTGACGACCCAACCATACCAAGCCCAGCATAAAGTGTATACAACAGAAATCCGGGCTCAACAGCCCAAAGTAAAAACAACAATAATAACTCAACCGGCCCAATGGCCCAATAATGTCAATAAAATGCACAGCGGAAGACTTAATAACTCACAAAAACACTGTATGCGACATAGATGCAAACTGTGGATCCGAGTCCTGTCCAAGGGATAACGCCGCAGCTTGTCTGGAATGCACCAAACCTGTACAACAAATAATCCATCCTACGGGATGAAAGCCCGCTGGTAAGGGGTGAGTCCGAAGTGCTCACCGACGAAGGATAGGCAATCAATATGCACACTATAATTACTCAAGGTCAAACAGTAATAACAGCCAAATATATACCAATGCAAAAGACTCGACACAAAACCGGTCCAAGACCAAAAAGACTTAAACAAAAACTAATTTCCAATTTTATCTTTTCCGGGCCCCGTCACGGATAAGTTAGGGGTCAGACCTGGTTATCAACACATTCCGGGTGCAAGACCAAATCCAGAGAACCCAGGGATCGACATCCCAAAAATAATCACGGGATAGACATCCCAAGCATAGACATGCTTATCACAAGTAACCCAGGTCACGGCCACCAAGAAACAGTCTTAAACCATCGAGTCGTACCACTACTTACCACGTGATAATTATATTATCGTTATCAAAACCAAATTACAGGGATCAACATCCCTAACCAAAATACCGGGATAGACATACCTATCCAAAATCAAGGATCGACATCCTTATCACAAATTATTAATTAATCCATTATTCTTATGGCCAAAGACACGAAAATAAATATCCAAAACTCAACACGGGGATAAACATCCCAAAAATCAAATCAAAATACTGGGATAAACATCCCGACAACAATCACAACAAATGCAACAACCAACAGTGCAAATAACATCAAACACAATAACTGAGTAATACAGTGTAACAGCCCGGGTAAAAATTTTGGATTTTTATCGGACTGTAAAAGCCTATTTACCGTGATTTACGGTTGAATTAATCTTGGGTAATTAATTCAAGGTAAATCGGGAGTTATTTTTCGAAACCGAGGGTTTTCCCGCGCTCGTGATTTTCCCGTGAATTTTTCGGAACTAAGTTGGTATTTTTCGGGTTTCGAAATTTCTCGGAAAATCACACCGGAAAATAACTAAGGAGGTATCAGTTATTTTCTGGTCCGGATCGGATTCGCCCGTAATGCAGACGAATTGTATTATTTGAAATTCACATGTTAAACAGTAAATTTCAGTTTATAAAAAGAAATCAGAGGAAGGAGAGCCGGAGGTAGAGCAGAAGAGAAGAAGAAAAAAAGAAAGAGAGAAAAAGAGAGAAAAAGAAAAGAAAAGAGAGGGGGAAAAAAAAAGAGAAGAAAAAGAGAAGAAAAAGAAAAAAAAGAGAAGAAAAAGGAGGGAAAATAAAAAAAAAAGGGACCAATCAGGAAGTAGAAAAAAATAGAAAAAAAAGAAAAAAAAAGAGAAAAAAAAACAGGAAAAAAGAAATGAAAAAGAAAATCAGGAAAATCAGAAAAGAAAAGAAAATACAAAGAAAAAGAAAAAAAGAGGGATGAACAGTGCGTCAACCCCGTTCCTCCGGTCACTGTGCATGGCGACGCGTTTCGGCCGTCTTCCCGCACCACCGCCGCCACCAGCAGGTAGCCCACGACGTCGCGACCCCGGAGCTGCCTTCCCCGTCGCTTCCCACCGTCGGACGCGGCCGCTAGGGGCGTTGACCCGCCGGAATCCCCGCGGATCTGCTCCTCCTCCAGTCTGCTCCGCCACCGCGCCGCCTCGCGCCGTGGTTGCACCGCCAGTGGAGTCGCCAGCCGCCGCCTGATCTCCTGTTGTGCTCGCTTCTCCTGCCTCGGTCCGCCGTCGTCGTTGCGCTGCTCAACCCGAGGTGAGGCCGGGTTTTCCGACCCGTTTTGACGGGCGGGTCGCGCCTGGTTCTGGGTTGACTGGAACTGGGTTTGACCTGTCCTTTTTATTTATTTTTTTTCTTTCTTAATATATATATATATATATATATATGTATATGTAAATCTATTTATTTTCTGATAGATAATTTAGAAAAAAAATATATTTGCATGGTGAAAATTAAGGCTAGTTTAATTCTGTTGTTTTGAGGAAAAAATATATATATACTTTGATTCTTCAAATTAAGATAATTATGTTATGTTTGTAAATTATTATTATAGTTAGATTAGAAAATATATAAATACCATATAAATAATTTCTGGAAATTTAGTTTGTATATTAGTTAGTCTGGAAAATTATGATTTTGATATATGTAAATAAATATGTATTTTGGGAATTAAAGTTAATCATATTTTGTGTTGGAAAATTAAATTGTATATGTATTTAGAAAAAGATAAATACTATAAATATTTTCTGAAAATTATAAATAGGTTATTATTTTTCTAAAAAATTATGGAAATTATTATTTTGGAAATTATAGTTATTTTATGAAAATTACTTTGAAAAATTATTTTAATTAAAGTATGGTACCGAAATTATATTCGGAATTACGTACGGTAAATATTTTCGGTAAAAATGGAAATAATATCAGATAAGAATCGGGATGGGTAATTTCGTAATATTGGCATCATGACATACTCTTATGTGCATTTATGTGTATATATGGTTTTGTGGTATAGGTTCGGATATCGGGCAGTTTCCCGAGGAGCCGGCGTCGGACCGGTCATTGTTTCCGAAGTTGAGTAATCGGCCAAGGTGAGGATGGATTTCCTTCAATATGTGCCTTATTACTCGGTTATTGTGTTTGGTGTTGTTGCATTGTTGGATGTTGTGCTTTTGTTGTGTTTTGGCTCGGGATGTCTATCCCGGTGCTTGTTTGGTATTTTTGGGATGTTTATCCCCGTATTGATTTTCTGTGTCTTTTGGATTAAGTAATAATGGATTAATAATGAATTGTGACGAGGATGTCGATCCCCGGTATTTTGGTTAGGGATGTCGATCCCTGTGATTTGGTTTTTGACGTCAGTAATATAATTGTCACGTGGTAAGTAGAGGTACGACCGGATGGTTAGAGACTGTTTTGTGGTGGCCATGATCTGGGTTCGTGTGATAAGCATGTCTATGCTTGGGATGTCTATCCCGGTTTATTATTTTTGGGATGTCTATCCCTGGGTTCTTTTTGATCTGGCACCAGGAACAGGTTGATAACCTGGTACGACCCTAGCTTATCCGTGACGGGGCCCGGAAAGATAAAAATTGGATAATTGATTTTATTTGAGTCTTCTTGGTCTTGGACCGATTTTGGGTCGGGTCCTTTGGTTTGGTTTACCTTGAGTAATTTTTAGTGTCCATATTGATCGTCTTTCCATTGTCGTGAGCACTTCGGACTCACCCCTCACCTGCGGGCTTTCATCCCGTAGGATGAGTTGTTCATTGTACAGGTTGATGCATTCCAGACAGGCTGTGACGTTTCCCTTGGACGGGCTTGGATCCATAGTTTGCATTTATGCATACAGTGTATATGTGAGTCTTTATAAGTCTTCCGCTGTGCACTGTTTTTATTATTATTGGGCCAATGGGCCGGATTTGTTACTTTTGTTGTTTTATTATTTTGGGCCGTTGGGCCGAGTTATGGTTGTTTACACTGTATGCTAGGCCTTGTTGGGCTGGGTTGTCACAGTTCCGGCTTGTGTTTACTGTGTACGGTAAATACGGGCCGGGGCGTTTCATACAGGCACATATTGAAGGAAATCCATCCTCACCTTGGCTGATTACTCAACTCTGAAGACAATGACCGGTTCGACGCTGACTCCTCGGGAAACTGCCCGATATCCGAACCTATACAACAAAACGATATATACACATAAATGCACATAATCGGTATGCTATGATGCCAAAACTGCGAAATAACCCATCTCGGTTCATATCTCTTTTATTATCATCTTTTACCGAAAATATTATACCGTACGTATATCCGAATATAATTTCGGTACCATACTTTAATTAAAACTCTTTTAAAATATTTTCATAAATTAATTATAATTTTTCAAAATATAATCACCATAATTTTCCACAAAAAATAATAACGTATTTATAATTTCCAGAAAATATATATAGTCTTTATCGTTTTCTAAATATATAATAATATTTTCCAACACAAAATATAATCACCTTTAATTTTCAAAGTACATATATATATATATATATATATATATATATTCCTCAACCATAATTTTCCAGGAAAAATAATATATATATATATATATATATAAAATTTCCAGGAATTAATTTCATGATATTTATATTTTTTTTCCAAATAATAATAGTTTCCAAAACATAACTTAATTATTTAACATGGTATATATATTTATATTTTCCCTAAAATACCAGAATTAATTTGATCATAATTTTCCCAAAGTGTATATGTTATTTTTTTTAAATTAAATACCAGAATAATAAATAAATACCTATATATATATTATTATTATTATTTTTTAACTGAACTGGGCCATGAACAGTGAGCCCATGCCCAGCCCAGAAACAGAAACAACCCAACAGGGCGAGGCCCAACTGCCCAGGCCCAATCCGCGAGACCCAACCCAAAACATCAGCCCATTAAGAAAATACCCAGCTTCGCGACCCGCCCGAAGGAAACGGGTCGTCGCAAACCACGGGTGCTCACCTTGTGGGCGACGGCGACGGCACGGATCGATGCAGGCGACACGGACTCGGAGGCGCGACGAGCAAGGCGACGCGGTGTCGCGGTGGTGGCTCGCTGCTGCGGCTGCTGGGGTTCGTCGTCGGCAGCGGCGCAAAGGGCAGATCCGACGGGTCTGCTCCTCGGGTCTATGGCGGCTGGCGGCGCGTCGGCAGGCGGAAGACGACGGGGAGGGCGGCGTTTAGTCGGCGACGGCGTGCCGAGCTCGATGATGTCGGTGGTGCGTCGAGTAGCGGCGCGGAACGCCACGGGGTGAACAGTGACGGGAGGAGGGGGTGGCGCACTGTTCACGGTTTTTCTGTATTTTATTTTTATTTTTTTCCTTTTTTCCTTTTCTTTTTTTTTTCTTTCTTTTTCTTTTCTTTTCTCTATTTTCTGATTGGTTTCTTTTTTTTTTCCTCTTCTCTGTTTTTTTTCTACTTCCGATTTTCTTTTTTTTCTTTTTTTCTCTTTTTTTTTCTCTTCTTTTTTCTCTTTTTTTTTTCTCTTTTTTTTTCTCTCTTTTTTTCTTTTCCTCTCCTTTTCTTTTTCCTCTCCTTTCTTCCTCTCCTCCTGCTTTCTTCTTCCTTTTATAGACGATGAAACACTGTGCAGCGTGTGAACTTCAATAATGCAGCTTGTCTGCATTATGAAGCAAGTCCGGTCCGGACCAGAAAATAACTGATACCCCCTTAGTTATTTTCCGGTGTGATTTTTCTGAGAATTCCGGGACCCAAAAAATATCAACTTAGGTCCGAAAAATCCATGGAAAAATCACGAGCGCGGGAAAACTCTCGGTTTCGAAAACGATGCCGATTTACCTTGAATTAATTACCCAAAATTAATTCTTTCGGTAAATCACTATAGAAAGACTTTTACAGTCCGGTAAAAATCCAAAATTTTTACCCTGGCTGTTACAGTCTACTCACCTTAAAAAGAATTTCGTCTCCGAAATTCCATCTTATCCGTGGGTCCTACCACGATAAGCTTCTGGCACACTCTGCCAGGTGTCCAAGCTCAACCCGAGATACCGCTTATACCCTTAAGCGACATCTCGTCCTCTATAAGAACCAAACCTCATGACTGGCACACCCACACACAGTCATGGACTCTCCAATCCGATCTCGAACGACCTCAGACTCCGAGAACAACAGCTACATCGGTGGCACTGCCTTCCCGACAAGCTCCGATGAAGAACCTCCCAAGAAGCGGTTCAAGACAAACATCGTCGGCCTGAAAGAACACATGGTCGTCTCCAGCAGACGGCGAAAGAAGCGTGCTCCCAAAGAAGCTGAGGATAAGAAGGGCAAGGCAGCTGCCGAAAGCAGCACTCCGCAACAGACTCTGACGTAGCTGAACGTCTCACTGAAGAAGATCAGCTCGGCGGTGATGCAGATCGAACTGGAGTGCGCGGAACTCTTCCCTTACGTGAAGAACGTACAAAAGCTTGTAAAAGATCTTGAGAAGCAAGTAACTCCTTAGAGTACTTCTTCTCTGTTGTAACCCGTTATGAGTTAAATAAAATAAGTTTTCTTTTAAAATCAAAACTCTTGTTAAATTGTGAAAACTCATGCTAACAGAAAGATGAAAACATCTCAAAGCAGAACAAAAAATTTAATAAAGATATAAAATCAAACATAAAGAAATTAAAAATAAAATTCGTTTTACAAAACCAAAACATAAAGAAGTTAAAATAAAAACATATTTTCACGATCAGCGCCCAAATCGGTCGTATACATCCTCGATCCCGAGAAACGTGACATACGGAGCTAACGGTGACGTCGGTTTCTCCCGTGAAAAAGACGTCCGTTAACTCGCACGGTAACGATCACGAGAGCATCCTGTGTCCCTCGAAAGAAACGTTACCCACTTGTTCACAAATTCCGCATGAGCGAAAAATGTCTGTCAAGTCTCGTATCTCTCCACGATGTCCGAACAGGTGTAAGCTTGTCGCACATGTGCTCTACTCGAGGTATGGTCCCATCAGTCTAGCCTCAACGGTCACAGATGCATGTGATAAAAGATGCAGGAAAATATAGAAAAACCATAAAAAGAAAGGACAAAGTAGCCAGGGCGAAAGAAAATCGCGAGATGGAAAAGGGCTGAAAACACTGGCATTTGTAGCCCGAAAAACGTATAAAGTAACAAAGCAATAAATGAAGCAACGACAAATTTTCAAAAGGCAAAATCTTGAAAATCGAAAACAGCAATCATGCTCCCCATAAGAGTATAAAAGACGGAGCGGTGAGGTGTAAATCATCAAAAGCATCTAAAAGCAAACAATGCTCAGGCAAACAAAACCACAACGCTCAGAAAAAAACAAAATACCCACGCGTCCAAAACACGATGCCTGCTCCATCATCCGTCTTCTTCGTCGAGGGTGCCAACCTAGGCAGAAGAAACCGGCTGGCCTACAGCATGATCAACGAGCGTCCAGAGGAACTACCGAACGAGCTCGGCAGAATGCCGCGTCTGGTCTTCGTTGACGGACTCTACTCCTCGAGGTTCTTCGTCACTCCCATGGAAGAGACGTTCTTCCTAGAGGACCATGGCACTCTGAGGACCTCCTACTACGGCTCGGCCAACTCCATCATGTTCTTCATCTCGGAAAGACTTCAGGAGTTCAACCTAGAGTCCACTTGCCATTTCCTGGAGCAAGGCACCTACTACCAACTCTCGATGACGGCCCAGAGCATGCCCAGAGTAACTCGTCTGCCCGTAACTTGGCCCAAGGCCCGACTACTGGTGTGGAATTGTAGAGGAGTCGCTAGGCGTTCCCAGGAGTTCTCGCGTACCCTGAGGGACCTGAAGAACCAGTACAAGCCCAACATGGTTCTTCTCACGGAGACCCAGTGGCAGCCTCAAGACGATCACGATCTCATCCTACTCCGGTTCCCTCAAGCAAACCGGTTCGAGCTTCCCGGCCAGAACAACACAGGCGGCATGTGGTTCTTGTGGAGCGACAGCATCCAAGTCAACATCAACAATGACCCCAACAGCTTCAGGGTCAACGTCGTTCCAAGGCGATGAATGTATTTTTATTTTTATAAAATATCAATGTAATATTTCTGTTTGTAATGAAAATATTGGTATTATTAATAATATTTGTATTTCTGCTTATCTAAGGCATCATTACCTCTTATGTGTATGTTCTGCGACAGCTGGCGTCCCTTGATTGGATCCATAATGCACTAACTAAAATGATATAAAATAATAAACAAATGGAGCGAACTATGCAAACAAGGACAACAGACACACAAGGACTGCCCAACAAGACCTAACGCTCGCCCCGCTACCAAAATGAAACGCCCCGACCCGTATTTACTTTACACAGTAAACACGTGCCGGAACTGTGACGGCCCAACCATACCAAACCCAGCATACAGTGTATACAACAGAAATTCGGGCTCAACAGCCCAAAGTAAACACAACAATAATAACTCAACCGGCCCAATGGCCCAATAATGTCAATAAAATGCACAGCGGAAGACTTAATAACTCACAAAAACACTGTATGCGACATAGATGCAAACTATGAATCCGAGTCCTGTTCAAGGGATAACGTCGCAGTCTGTCTGGAATGCACCAAACCTGTACAACAAATAATCCATCCTACGGGATGAAAGCCCGCAGGTGAGGGGTGAGTCCGAAGTGCTCACCGACGAAGGATAGACAATCAATATGCACACTATAATTACTCAAGGTGAAACAGTAATAACAGCCAAGTATATACCAATGCAAAAGACTCGACCCAAAATCTGTCCAAGACCAAAAAGACTTAAACAAAAACAATTTCCAATTTTATCTTTTCCGGGCCCCGTCAAGGATAAGCTAGGGGTCAGACCTGGTTATCAACACATTCCGGGTGCCAGATCAAATCCAGAGAACCCAGGGATCGACATCCCAAAAATAATCACGGGATAGACATCCCAAGCATAGACATGCTTATCACAAGTAACCCAGGTCACGGCCACCACGAAACAGTCTTAAACCATCGAGTCGTACCACTACTTACCACGTGACAATTATATTATCGTTATCAAAACCAAATCACAGGGATCAACATCCCTAACCAAAATACCGGGATAGACATCCCTATCCAAAATCAAGGATCGACATCCTTATCACAAATTATTAATTAATCCATTATTCTTATGGCCAAAGACACGAAAATAAATATCCAAAACTCAACACGGGGATAAACATCCCAAAAATCAAATCAAAATACTGGGATAAACATCCCGACAACAATCACAACAAATGAAACAACCAACAGTGCAAATAACATCAAACACAATAACTGAGTAATACAGGCACATATTGAAGGAAATCTATCCTCACCTTGCCGATTACTCAACTCTGAAGACATTTCAAATGACCGGTCCGACGTCGGCTCCTCGGGAAACTGCCCGATATCCGAACCTATACAACAAAACGATGTATACACATAAATGCACATAATCGGTATGCTATGATGCCAAAACTGCGAAATAACCCATCCCGGTTCATATCTCTTTTATTATCATCTTTTACCGAAAATATTATACCGTACGTATATCCGAATATAATTTCGGTACCATACTTTAATTAAAACTCTTTTAAAATATTTTCATAAATTAATTATAATTCTTCCAAAATATAATCACCATAATTTTCCAAAAAAATAATAACGTATTTATAATTTCCAAAAAATATATATAGTATTTATCTTTTTTTTAAATATATAATAATATTTTCCAACACAAAATATAATCACCTTTAATTTTCAAAGTACATATATATATATATATATATATATATATATTCCTCATCCATAATTTTCCAGGGAAAATAATATATATATATATATAAAAAATTTCTAGGAATTAATTTCATGATATTTATATTTTTTTTTCCAAATAATAATAGTTTCCAAAACATAACTTAATTATTTAACATGGTATATATATTTAAATTTTCCCCAAAATACCAAAATTAATTTGATCATGATTTTCCCAAAGTGTATGTATTATTTTTTTAAAATTAAATACCAGAATAATAAATAAATACCTATATTATTATTATTATTATTATTATTTGTTAACTAGACTTGGCCATGAACAATGAGCCCATGCCCAGCCCAGAAACAGAAACAACCCAACAGGGCGAGGCCCAACTGCCCAGGCCCAATCCGCGAGACCCAACCCAAAACATCAGCCCATTAAGAAAATACCCAGGTTCGCGACCCGCCCGAAGGAAACGGGTCGTCGCAACCCACGGGTGCTCACCTTGAGGGCGACGGCGACGGCACGGATCGATGCAGGCAACACGGACTCGGAGGCGCGACGAGCAAGGCGACGCGGTGTCGCGGTGGTGGCTTGCTGCTGCGGCTGCTGGGGTTCGTCGTCGGCAGCGGCGCAAAGGGCAGATCCGACGGGTCTGCTCCTCGGGGTCTGTGGCGGCTGGCGGCGAGTCGGCAGGCGGAAGACGACGGGGAGGGCGGCGTTCAGTCGGCGACGGCGTGGCGAGCTCGATGATGTCGGTGGTGCGTCGAGTAGCGGCGCCGAACGCCACGGGGTGAACAGTGACAGGAGGAGGGGGGTGGCGCACTGTTCACGGGTTTTCTGTATTTTATTTTTATTTTTTTCCTTATTTCCTTTCCTTTTCTTTTCTTTTCTTTTTCTTTCATTTTCTTTTCTTTTCTCTATTTTCTGATTGGTTTCTTTTTTTTTTCCCTCTTCTCTGTTTTTTTTTCTACTTCCGATTTTCTTTTTTTTTCTTTTCTTTTTCTTTTTCTTCTCTTTTTCTTCTCTCTCTTTTTTTTTTTTTTTTTTTCTTTTCCTCTTTTTTTCTTTTTCCTCTCCTTTCTTCCTCTCCTCCTGCTTTCTTCTTCCTTTTATAGACAATGAAACACTGTGCGGCGTGCGAACTTCAATAATGCAGCTTGTCTGCATTATGAAGCGAGTCCGGTTCGGACCAGAAAATAACTGATACCCCCTTAGTTATTTTCCGGTGTGATTTTTCTGAGAATTCCGGGACCCGAAAAATACCAACTTAGGTCCGAAAAATCCACGGAAAAATCACGAGCGCGGGAAAACTCTCGGTTTCGAAAAACGACGCCCGATTTACCTTGAATTAATTATCCAAGATTAATTCTTTCGGTAAATCACTGTAGAAAGACTTTTACAGTCCGGTAAAAATCCAAAATTTTTACCCGGGATGTTACATGCAAAATATCATAAATCCAAGCAGTGTATATATGAGTGCCTCTTGGTTTTCAAGAAGGGATTTTGCTCTCTCTTCTTTCTCTTTTCTCTCCCTCTTTTCTTTTCTTTTTCAAAATTGGATTTGGGTATTTCTTTTCTTTCTTCAGTCTTTACCTAGTTTAAGACTCCATAAGACAAACCTTGGGGTACCCAGGGACCTTCTTCGAAACTCGTTCGAATAATTCCAAGGCAAAGATGAGTGAAGATTCTCGTGAGAGAGTATACCAGCCAAGGAAAGGCATCCTTTAAATGTGCAAACATGATTTCGAGCCAGGGGGTAGATGATGTCGTTCTACTTGTGTCTTGTAGAGGTGGATGAAACCACAATTCATGCTGCTATCAAGCCCTCAGATAATGATCACTATGTGCTTTGTCCTCGTTCACTCTTCTATTTTTCACACTTCTTAAATGTACCGGGACCCCTCTCTATACATGCCAAGAAGTAGTCAATGATTTCATCCATACTAAGGTGGCTGCAAACTTTTTTGTGACAGATCAATTCTTGGTTAAATGGTTGGACCATTGGTAGAACAGGTGTCAATGAGACGGCCCGACCCGTATTTACCAGTCTCAGTAAACACGTGCCGGAACTGTACAACAGTAAATACAACACGAAACACGGCCCAATGGCCCAAAGATAATATCAATGATTATATCAGAGAAACCGGCCTAACGGCTCAATGTCACATTATAAACATCAGAAATCTGGCCCGCCCAACATCAAAACACGTCGCCCGACCTCGGGGACATCAACAATAGCACAGTGGAAGCAATTTTAATCTCAAGACACCATATGCAAAACCTGATGCAATTTAATGGATCCGAGTCATGTCCGAGGGATAACGCCGCAGCCTGTCTGGAATGCATCATACCTAAACCACAAATAACCCAACCTACAGGATGAAAGCCCGCAGGTGAGGGGTGAGTCCGAAGTGCTCACCGGTACATTTAAGTACAATCATGGAGAAACAGTCAATATGCAACACTACAAAATACTCAAGGTCGAAAACAGGCATAACAACCAAAATATATCAATCCAAAAGACTCGACCCAAAACTGGTCCAAGACCAAAAAGACTTAAACAAAAATCCAATTTCCAATTTTATTTTTCCGGGCCCCGTCACGGATAAGCTAGGGTCGTACCAGGTTATCAACCTGTTCCTGGTGCCAGATCAAAAGAACCCGGGATCAACATCCCAATAATAAATCTCAGAGATCAACATCCCAATCAAACTGGCATCAACATGCCCATTACAAGTAACCCAGATCATGGCCACAACAAAACAGTCTCTAACCATCCGGTCGTACCTCTACTTACCACGTGACAATTATATCATCATCATCCAAAAATCAAATCTCTGGGATCAACATCCCTAACCAAAACACCGGGATAGACATCCCAATCCAAAACCAAGGATCGACATCCTTATCACATTTTATTATTTAATCCATTATTCTTTATACAAAAAAGACACAGGGATAAACATCCCAAAAACCAATCAAGGCACTGGGATAAACATCCCGAATCAAACCACAGCAAATGCAACATTCAACAATGCAACAATCATCAACACAACAACCGAGTAATATAGGCATATATCAAAGGAAATCCATCCTCACCTTAGCCGATTACTCAACTCTGAAAACATCAACCGATCCAAAGCCGGTTCCTCGGGGAACTGCCCGATATCAAAACCTATACAACAAAACAACATGCTCACATAAATGCACATAATTGGTATGCTATGATGCCACAAACTGTAAATCAAACTCATCGGTAAAACATTTCGATTATATATATATATATTATCATGAAATTATCCTTTTATCATAATTAAACCTTTTTTCGAAAATAATTCGTGTGTATATAAGGTTACAAAAATATATTTCCAAAGCTATTAAATCAAAATATTTCATAAAATAATATACTTTTTCCAAAATAATAAACAACATAATTTTTCTGGAAATTATATCATATATATGTATTTTTCCCAAAATTATTTCCATAAAATATATTACTTGCCAAAATATAATTACCAAATATTATTTTCTTTAGAAAATCATATTTCCAGAAAAATTAATCATACAAACTTATTTTCTGAAAATAAATACGAATTTATAAATATACATATATATATATTTTCCAAAGGTAAAATACTTTTCCAAACAATTATATATCAAAGTAATTATATATTTTCAAAACTATTACTTTTGTATACAATAAATACAGATTTTCCAAAAGGTAATCAGTTACCATAATTTTTCAGGGAAAATAACTGACCACAATTTCCTCAAAGTGATTATATATATTTTTTTCAAAATTAAATACCAGAATATATATATATATATATATATATATATATATATATATATATATATATATATATATATATATATCCTTTTTTTTTAAAAAGGAAACCCAACCCGGCAACCCAGAACCCAGGGAAGGCGCGACCCGGGCGCGACCCGCCTAGAAGAAACGGGTTCTCACCTTGGGAACGACGGCGGCGGCGCGACGCAGCGCGAGGATGGGGTTACGTGTTAGAACAATAGCCCTTCGCTAGAGGGGGGGGGTGAATAGCGATAATCGAATAAAAACGAAATAAGCAGGAATTAAATGCGGAATTGAAAGAATGAAGGACAAGCAATTTATCCTGGTTCACACACACTCTACTAGTGTGGCTAATCCAGCCCTTCAAGTCTCACTTGAAGATTTCACTATCTACGTTAAGCTTACGGGTGCTTAACCAACCGTTACAACCTAGGAATTCTAGTCACAAGAATCCTAAACCTGAAAGTTCAAGTCACATGAACTTCAGCTCTCTTGCTTGAAGATA
>JAKUCV010006677.1:0-18914 GCA_028386065.3 Turnera subulata | reverse complement strand
GATGTTTAAATCCACAACATCGATGTTTAAATCCACAACATCGATGTTCATGGCTCGAAAAACATTTTTATGCTTGGAAATATGTTATGTTATGCATGAGCAAAATTCATCTTATTTTGAGCCAATGTCCTAGAAGAGTTGAGTGTTATACCTTGTACAATTTATGGATCTAACTCTTCTTTCTTGGCTCTTCAATCTTGTGCTCATTCACTTTGATCCTTTGCTCTTGAATGGTTTCTTTTGCTTGGGGATTGGTTTGACTTCATTTGTTTTTGCTTCATCTTTGTCATGATCTGGGATTGGTTTGTCAATTATCAAAACCTGCAATGAACCATGAGTTCTAACATTACGAAGCGCGGCGTAAGGCGGCGATGCTGGAACGGCAGAAAGGAGGGCGGAAGGCAAGAGGGAGGTGGATCCGGGGGTTCTCTGCCGGGTTAACGGCTCGTGCAGGAGCGTCCGGCGGCGGAAGAGCTCGGGGGCAGCGCCGTTCAGTCGGCGACGGCATGAGGGAGCTGATGATGGCGGTGGTGGCGTGCACGGCGGCGCGAAGACATTTCGTGTGAACAGTAATCGGGAGGAGAAAGGCAGGTGACGAACTGTTTTTTTTCTTCTATTTTCTTTCTATTTTTTTTTGCCTTCACCCTGTTTTTGTTTTTGTATTTTTTTTCCCTCTCCTTTTTTTTTCTTTTCTTTCTTCCTCTCTGTTTTTTTTTTGGTTCTGTGCTTTCTGTGTTTTTTTTTTCCTTCCTTCTTTTTTTTTTCCTTTTTCTCTCTTTTTTTTTTCCTCTGTTCTTTTCTCTCTTTTTCTTTTTCTTCTCCTTTTCTTCTCTTCTCCTACTTTCTTCCTCTTTATAATGCTGTGCACAGCAGCAAAGGTGGCGCCGCCAGGGTTGTGTCCAGACCGGACCAGAAAATAACTGATATACCTCCTTAGTTATATTTCTGGTGTGATTTTTCTGATGTTTCCGGGATCCGAAAAATACCAACTTTGGTCTGAAAAATCCATAGAAAAATCACAAGCGCAGGAAAAACCTCGGTTTTGAAAAACGATGCCCGATTTACCTTGAATTAATTACCCAAGATTAAATTCAAAGGTAAATCACTGTATAAAGACTTTTACATTCCTGGAAAAAATACAAATTTTTACCCGGCTGTTACAGTCAAATTTTAGTTTATCAAGAAAGTTCGACTTGGAAAGGGAGGGGATTTTTGTTTTGACCGCACCTTTATTTTAGGTTGCCTACGTATTCCTAAACATAGCACTCTCTTTGATTTTTTTTTTTCATAGGAACACCTCTGCTTAAAAGACCTACTTTGATTAAAACTCGGGTCCCATTCATATGTGAACTTTGTAAAAAAAAAAAAAAAGGGGGATGTATGAACTTGTCGATTTCATGGATTGGTGATCTAGAGGGTGTTCCTATTTTTTTCTCTTTTTTTTTTTCTTTTTTTTTGGTGCTATGCTTAAGAAATCAGGTCCCTGTAGTTCGGGTGAAGACGGGCCAGATGTCTCACCTTTCACATTTTTTCCCATTGATCAAAATCAGACTATTTTAGGAAAGCTTCTCCCCCCAAGTCTTTAGTGAAGGTTGTGTTTGAAGGTTGGTGTCTAGTTCAGGGTTTTTAGGTGTGGCTGCTCCACATTAGCCAATGGTTTGTGCTTCAAGCACTATTCTATTTCTAAAACAGGAGGCTTCTTTCTTATGGCCTCGGGCAGGATCCTAGAATCTAGTGTGGAGCCACGTTGATAAGCTGGGTTTCAATGGCTTAACTTTGAATTGATCCATTTAGAAGTTTGGCAAGCCAAACTTGAAATGTTTGCAAAATCCGTTCACCATAGCATAAACTACGTCACTTTCTAAATCATGAATTGCAATCATCAAGATAGGAAAGAAGAGGCACATTTTATTGATTAAGTGAACACATGACACAAAAGCAAAGTCATAAAAAACGATGAACAATACTTTCACTTCTTTCAAACATAGCAAACACTATTGCTTATCAGCCCTCTCACATCTCTATATCTTTTGGGGGCAAGACTATCTTATTTTGTTCCACCAGATCTTGGATCTCGTGACGGAGTCTAAAACAATCGTCCGTGGAATGCCCGACTGCTTGGTGAAATTCACAAAACTTATTCCGGTCCCCTCTAATCGGAAACCAAGGTTTCAGCTCCAAAGGCTGCAACAGGTTTACCTCCATGCATTTCTTGAACATCTTTCCCAAAGACATAGGAAGAGGGGTGAATTCCCTAAATCTTGACCCACCTTGCACCGGTGCCTGGGTAGTCGTGTGATTTACTTCAACGGACTTGTTTCCTTGTGTCGAGCTGAAGTTTCGCCTAGGGTTAGCAGTGTCCACTGCTACTTTGATCTCGCTGGAAGCAATTGCATCCTCCAGTTGTGTCTCTGCCCCAATGAGGGCTTTGAAATCAGCATAATAATTGCCAACCATACGAACATAATACATTGGTTGAAGGTTCTTGATCACCATTTGCACTTGCTCCTCTTGTGGGGGTCGATTCACCATTAAAGACGCCTTGTTACGCCACCTTGTGATAAAGGCTGAGAACGTCTCTTGGGCTTCTTGCTTAGTCGTCTCGAGATCCCTCTTGGACACATCCACTTTGGTGTTGTAGCTGCATTGGTTCAAGAACTCTTTGCAGATGTCATCCCACTTGCTCAGCTTGCTCTCATCCAAATTCATGAACCACTTTAGGGCTGCTCCTGATAAAGTCCTCTGAAATAACTAGGCCATCAACTCGGGCCCAATCCCCATAGATTGCAGCATCCTGACATAGATTTTCAGATGAATTCTTGGGCATCCCATTCCACTGAATTTCTCAATGTCCGGCATCTTGAACTTTTCAGGAAGGCGGGCTTCAGGGAACAAGGATAGACGTTCCAAGTTCCAATCATCCTCTTTACTCTTCATGGATTTCAACAATTCTTCCACTCTTCTAAGTCTCTCCCCATCTCCTTTGGATTCCTGTGTCACCGAGTCATCATCCTGGATGACCACCACATTATTTTCAATGCCTGGTTTCGAGAATTGTCCCCCATCACTCCTAGGGGACACCATCTTTCCTTTCTTCAAGGCCAATAGTGCATCTCTGACATTCGGATCTTTCAGCAGATCCAAGGATTCCTCAGCCACATTGGTCTTAGCAACGTTTTCCTCACTCATCTTGCCCTAGTATTTGGATCACAGGTGTCAGGGTCCGCGGTACCCCAGAGGCTTCTTGACTCACGCATTTTTTTTTTGTTGGTTTTCTTTTTAGGTATGTACAAATGAAAGAGGGCACTCTATTTACACTTACTTGAATTCACAACAATAATCACCAAATACACGTATCACTTATTGATTCACAATGCATGAGATGCTCAGGGTATGCAGCTGGTTGGGGGCTGAAGGACTGCCGCTAAGGAATAGTTTGGCCTACTCACATGTGATAAAAGATATCGCGTGAGGTCCAGAGCCCATTAATCCTTATCATTGCTTGAGCAGCGAGAAACCGGTTCACACAAGCCCCTATCGCTTAAAGAAAACATTGTACCGGACTTGGATCCCCTGGCCCTCTTACAGTAAGGGCTTCACAACATTTATCATGAATGCAAGGCACTTATGATGACACATAAAAGGACATAAAAAAATCCAATGATTGCACAAGGTTTCTTGAACCCTCTAAGTCCCTAGTGGAGTCGCCATCTGTGAATACCCGACCCAAAATCACTTGGGCCTATTCAACTTTCCTTTACACCTTCTTCATAACCATCACCCAACATCTTTGGAGTCGCCACCCAAATTTTATTAAGGGACAAAAACTTGGGAAAAACCTTTCATGTGACTCCATTCAGGCAACTGGATAACGAATCAAAGATGCTGGACCCGGGGATTCGTCATGGATGGGAAGGTGTTAGGCACCCATCCATGTTGGGGCGAAACTTTGTGCAATTAGAGGATTTTGTATGCCTTGTGCAAGTGTGCAAGTGTGAGCACCAAAACACATAATAACTGAATATTAAAAAGAAAGGGGAGAGGAAGAAGATTGGGCTTGAGTTTCCACCACTAGAAACCACCTACGTACCCCGGCGACCGGGTTCAAAGCCCACGTAGTTCTTGACATGGCATCACAATAGTCACATCATCATCAACATCAACATCTCAACAATAATTGGTCAGACAAAAAGGGATTAGGATTACCTCTTGTAGCCCTGCTCTAGCTCCTTGGTTTGGGTTATACCTCCCACAAATTTCCTCCCACTTCTAAACTCAATCTTGGAGTTCTTCTTGATTTTCCCCTTTACTGCCTTCAATGGATGATGCTATCCACGAAATTCTGCCAGAGCTTTGCCTATAGAAATATTTCTTAAGCTTGGAGGGATAGAGTTTCTCCAAGCTTCAAAGCTTTATGAAGAGTGTTTGTGTAATAGAATGTGTCCCCTGAAATGTGAGAGAAGGGTCCTATTTATAGTGTTCTGGGTAGCCTAGGGGCGTGGACCAACTTAATGTTCAAGGTAATGGCCAAAAATCTGGGCCAAAACCGAGTAGAATCAGATTACGGGCGAAAATCGGGGAGAAAATACGTTTCTAGGTATGCATGACCGCCCGGCCTGACTGTCATCCTAGAATCAGATTACGGGCGAAAATCGGGGAGAAAATACGTTTCTAGGTATGCATGACCGCCATGGCCGGCGGTCATCCTATGGATGACAGCCAGGCCGGGCGGTCATTGGTGGAAGACCGCCTAGGCCCGGCGTCTCACCCGTTCTTTCCTTTTTCGGTCCCGATTCTCCCCTAATTCCTCCCTGATTGATCCTACCGCATAATTAACCCCTAGGCTGCCCAGAATCCTCTGCGTTCTTGATTGATTACATATTGATTGACCATTTTAAGCTAAAATCATACCAAAACCACAAAATCTAATTAAATGATGATTCCTCTCAATCATCTCCTAATTGATTGATTACATATTGATTCCCCATTTTAAGCTAAAATCATACCAAAACCACAAAATCTAATTAAATGATGATTTAACTCTGATTTTTCACAAAAATCAGAGCTAAAATTAACATGCAAGAAATGTGTTAATGGGCTAATCAAACTCCAGAGGATTCATTAACTTGGGCCCTTTAACCCATCCTCAACCCAAAGATAAATCATCACATTAAAATTGGATTAAAGATAGATAAAAGGCCCAAGTAATGAAATAAACACATTTTAGTGTAAATAAACCTTATTATATATTTTTACCCTAAGATTAAATCTTCTCATTATTCCTAGCATTCCAATATACAAGGGCTCAAATCACCAAAATGTATTATTTCCACTAAAATAGATTCTTGACGTGCCTTATTCCTAGGACCAAATCATCTCATTAATTCCAAGTTCCAATATGTTCAAAATCCAATTTTAGTAAAAAAATACATGGGTCAAATTTGGGTGTTCACACTAAGTCATCTAGGTTGTACACAAGGGTGATCAAGCCGCATGAACTGTTCAGTTCTCAATAAACAAATCAAGGAATAACGAATATATATAAAACCAAGTCTGAAATATCAACTAAACATCAAACAGTGTAGCTACATCCTATAAACCTAGAAAGAAGAAATTAGTTCATGGAGGAGGAGAAGAAGAAGAAAATAAAATAAAAGAGAGTAGTCGACATGAATACAAATAAAAATAAAAAGAAGACTCAAGAACCACTTTTTCTCCAGCCAAATTTTGTTATTTTCCTCCTCCCAAACCTTGTTAATTTCGTGAGAAAGCCTCTTGCTTTTATTTCTAGGATTAAATTCTAAAAAGAGTAGGTTTTGGAATTAAATTCCTAAACTTTAGCTTGAAGAATCCCTATTTAATTATGCTTCCAGATCTTCTTTCTTTGCTGGGAGTTTCCACGTGTTCTCCTACAAAAACTCCTTGAATTTAGGCGCAAGCTCCAAATTAATTATAAAATCGGACTTTGACGCAGCACCCGCTGTCATGATGTATCTGGACGCTGTCACTGGTGCAGTTTGTACTGGAACTGGGCAGTCAGCAGCGCCTTGTTGAGTTTTGGGCCAAAATTGTCAAAATCCTCTCCAAAAAGGACCTAAATGCACCTGAAGGCAAACAAGAGCTAGGAAAGTAGAATTTAGTGTAAAAGCAAGTAATTTCCTATCTAAATGCATGAATTGATGCTAAATGCAAGGCCAAAAGACTACAATGCATGCTGTAAATGTAGGTAATTTCATGCTCATCAAATTCTCCGAAACTTAAACCTTTGCTTGTCCCCAAGCAAAACATAAACTTTAGCACAAAGAGAACGTTGCAGTAGGAAATTACAATAACCATCCCGAAATTAAAACACATCAACAGCACCTGTCATGCACACTATAGCACTCACTGTCCGAAATCCTGAATTATCTTTTTGGCAGAAAAATTGTCAGTTCTAATTCAACAAAGTACAGAAAGTACATAGATGAGCAAAAGAAAATCAAGTTGGTAGCCATTTAACCTTCAAAGTTCCATATGCCATTGCAAAAAGATAAATTCCCAAGCTAAAAACAACCATCTCATAGGCCGATTCAAATTTTCTTTCTCTACTAATGAGCATAAATGCATAATCAAGGATCGAAAGGTCTTTCTTGATCTTGTAATAGGGTTGGTTTATGCTAACAAAGAAAGAGAATTAGATGGATAAAAAAAACTACTTACCTTCCAAAATCCTAACTTAGGATAGCCTCATCCACAAAATATTGCACAAACCAAGAATTTTCTGAACCTCTGGAGCACAAAAAGATTAACAAAAGATAAAGGGAGCAAAAGATTTTCCAAGGGAGTGTAGAGAGGTTTTTCTCTCTTTTTTCTATTTTCTATATTTTTTTCTTTTTTCTTTTCTTTTCTTTTTTCTTTTTTTACTCCCTTGATCACATTATAGTACATCCCTCTTCTTCATGTTCTTAAATTACAAAGCTCCATCTTATATCTCGACAAACTCCTTGTTTTTTACCTTACAACGGGTGCTGTCACGACGTTGTCATGCTGAAAATTAGAACTAGGAAGGCAAACAGACAGGGTCGGGCTAAAATTCAAAGAACAGTGTGCTTAAAAAGCACTGTGATGGTCTTGCAAGGCTCAAACAGCTAGGGTATGATGTTTTAGGTATATGAAAATAAATTCGACCATTATCCTAAGCTCAAAGGAGTTGTCAAGTAGAAATAATGATATAGGTAGGATAATCGTCAAATTAAGCTCAGCAAACAATGCCTATATCATATCCTCAATTATACCAATATGCTAAAAATTTTGCTTCAAAAGAAAATAAGAATTGGTTGTAAGATAGTTAGCAGCAGGCACTGTTAAATTAAAAGAAGAGCAGTTGGCACAAGTTACCTCGATGGCATTATGATTCCCTAAAATGATTTTGATTTTCTCATCCTGTACAAACTAGATCATATTGAACTTGAACTGATTATCAGGTGTAAAATTTTAAAAATATTCTGGAAATCGAAACAAATGAAGCAACAACGTGCGTTGTAGCATACTGCATCAACAAATAAAACCGAGAAGGTATAAATAAAATCCAGCAGCATACACATCACAGATCATATGGCCATAAACAAGATGCAAATGCAAAACACAACAAAGAAATTCTAATTTCTGCCTCCCCCGAACTTAAATTCCACAGTGTCCTCACTGGGGCAGAAATAAAGCACAAAATACATAAAAACAAAAACATAACAAAGAAGGAGGAACTCCCCTAAACTTAAATAGAAACATGAAATGCATGTATGTAGGGGTATAATGGACATTTAGCACAACAAACAATGCACACAACATAACAAACATTGCACTGGAAAATGAAATGCAAAAGTAAGGTCAAGTATGCTTCTTTGTTTGCCGATAATGGTGTGTTGCACTGGCAGTGCACGTTGCTTGCCATCACAGTCCCCCTGTCTTTATGATTTTGTGATTTTTCTACTTTTTAGGGCTGCAAAAACAGCAACAAAAATAAAAACAAAAATAAAACTAATGGGATGTGCTGAAAAATAAATACTTACCTCGGGTTGCCTCCCGAGCAGCGCTTCTTTTACGTCTTGTTGCTGGACATCCTCCAGGACACGTCATGGTGACTCGAAAAGAAGTTGAGGAACCTCCTTCACCAATATTGCTCCAGGATTGTGATGCTTTAGTTTCTGCCCATTCACCTTGAAAGTGTTATTCTCCTCATCACAAATCTCCAAATTACCATTTGGAAGGTAATCGAGCATAGTATATGGCCTTGTCCAGCAATTACAGAATTGGCCATTGGAGAGTTTCAGCCGAGAGTGAAAGAGAAGAGTTCGATCACCCACATTAAACTTCCTCTTCTTTCGTTTAAATTTGCATGATGGAAGCTTTGACATATCTACATGAGGCTCTTTTCCATCATCAAGAGGAGAGACAGTGCCACTGTGACTTAACATCTCAAAGGCTTGCAATTGAGAGTCAGCATCTGGAATGGTTAATGGGTGTTGTTTTTCCTTCTCTATAGTGCTGTCACCATCTTCTGGTCTACCCTTGCTGGCAAACAATACGATTGTGACTCAACAGTGTCACCTACTGCGCCCGTTGCATGAAGCATATCTTCCGCGACAGTTTCAATGGCACTTACCATATAGCAAGCATTGGATTCCAACTCTGAATCCATTGCCTTCTAGACATTAAATTCTACTCTTTCCTCCCCAACTCGAAATGTGATGCTTCCATCCTTTACATCAATTACAGCACCAGCTGTTGCGAGAAAAGGCCTTCCTAGAATGATTAGGGTCTGCTCATCAAGCTCCATGTCCATGATCACGAAGTCACAAGGTATATAAAACTTCCCTACTTTCACATGGACATCCTCCAACACACCAATAGGATACCACTTATTGATTCAATATGCATGAGATGCTCAGGGTCTGCAGCTGGTTGGAGACTAGAGATTGCTGCTAGGGAATAGGTTGACCTACTCACATGTGATAATAGATATCGCGTGAGGACTAAGGCCCATTAATCCCCATCATTGTTAAGCATCGAGAAACGGGTTCACTCAAGCCGCCATCGCTTAAAGAAAGCATTATGGTGGACTTGGATTCCCTTGCCCTCTTACAGTAGAGGCTTCACATCAATTAATCATGAATGCAAGGCACTTATGATGACACATAAAAAGGCACACAAAACTCAGCCAACTGTGGATACCCGACCCAAAATCACTTGGGCCTATTCACCTATTCCTTTTCACTTTCTTCCCCGGGTCAATGTCATGTCAATGGAGTCGCCACCTAAATTTTATTAAGGACAAAATTTGGGAAAACCCCTTTATATGACTCCTTTAGGATACATGGTCGTGGCGAACCAAAGAGATGGGATCGGGGATTCGTCACAGATGGGAAGGTGTTAGGCACCCATCCGTGTTGGGTCGAAACCTTGTGCAATTGCAAAGTACAAGTGTGCCTTGTGCAATTGTGCAAGTGTAGAACCAAATCACATAAAAAAAATAACAAAATTAAATTGGAGGGGAAGGAGAAGAAGGTACGGAACAAAAGAAAAAATAAAAATATTTAGGCTTGAGTCTCCACCACTAGAGACCACCTACGTACCCCAGCAACCGGGTTCAAAGCCCACGTAGTTCTTGACATGGCTTCACAACAATCACATAATCAACAAAAACATCATCAAATCACCAGCAAATAGTAATCAATAAGATGCATAATCAAAAGGGGTTAGAACACTTATCTCGATGGTTGGACAAAATCTATAGCCGTATTCTACTGGATTTTGGACAATATAAATGGCCGATTCAGCTTCTCATCTCAATAGAAAAGTTGTAGCTCTCCCTCTTAGCTTTCCAGAGAGTTCAAGATCATGGTAATCCGACTTCTAAAACTCGAGATATGAATTGTTTTTTGAGACTGCTCGCATTTCTCCAGATTTTCTATCTATAGGAATGTTTCTAGGCTTGGAGAAGTAGAGTTTCTCCAAGCAAACAAAGCTTATGGGGGTGTGTGTGTGTGTAATGAGAGATTGATCCCCTAAAATGTGTGTGAGGGGTCCTAATTATAGTGTTCTGGGAAGCCTAGGGGCGTGGACCTGCTTAATGGTGAAGATTATGCCCGAAAATCTGGTCTAAAACTGCGTAGGATCGAAACTACAAACAAAATCGGAGATTTGGGCGAATCTGGGAAGTGATGACCGCCATTGCCGGCGGTCATCTGCTGCATAACCGCCAATGCCGGCGGTCATGTGTGGATGTCCGTCGCAACGACCGCCTGGCAATCCGCGTGTCACCCGTTCTTTCCATTTTCGAACCCCCAATCTCCCTAATTCAGCCCTGATTTGATCTTACCGCGTAATCAACCTCTAATCAACCCAGAATCACTCAATTACTTGATTATTACTCCCCTAAAACATTCCACAGTTGATTGATTACACATTAACACCCATTTCATACTAAATCATACCAAAAACAACATTCCTACATAAACGAAAATCAGAGCTAAAATTAGCCTACAAGAAATGTGTTAATGGGCTGGATAAACTCTGGAGAATTCATCTACTTGGACCCTTAAGCCCATTCCTAACCCAAAAATAAATCATCTCAATATAATTGGGTTAAAAACAACTAAAGGAGCCCAGGCAATGAAATGAAATGTATTTTAATGTAAATAAACTTTATTATATATTTTTATTCTAAAGATTAAATCAACTCATTAATCTTAAGTTTTAAATGCACAAATGTTTAGATTACCAAAATACATCAACTTTACTAAATTAAATTCTTATCATGCCTTAACTCGAAATCAGATCATCTCATTAACTTCAAATTTAAGCATGTTTGAATCTAATTTTAGTAAAATGTTCGTGGGTCAAATTTGGATGTTCATACATGCGTGTTGGCTTTATCACCCCAAAGTTAAGCTTTTGTGCTGCTGCAAATGGCATCAAACTTATATTGGCCCCAAGGTCACACAATGCTCTATTGAAGTTCTGGGTGCCAATAGTACAAGGAATTGAAAAGCTTCTTGGATCATTAAGCTTTGGTAGGGGATGCTGTTTCAGCAGCACAACACTGCATTCTGCTGTAAGGGCCACTGTCTGCTCCTCTACAGTGTGCTTGTTGGTGAGCCTTCAAGAACTTGGCATAAGTAGGCATCTGATCTAGAATAGTGGTGAAGGGAATTTCCAATCTGAGGCCACTGAGCATGTCCATAAATTTTTTATATTTCTCATCGACTTTGCTCTTTCTATAAACTTGTGGATATGGCAGTGGAGGCTGGTAAGGTACTGGCAGTGCCTTCTTCTTAGGTTCTGCTTCCTGCAGCGTCACTGGTTCGACCGCTGCTTCATGTTTCTCCTCTTATTCGGGTGCTGGCACCTTTGCTGGTTTAGAAATAGGGTCTGGAAGCTCTTTCCCACTTCGTAGTGTCACTGCCTGGCACTGTTCTTTCGGAATTGATGTTGATCGTCCATGCGGTGCGCTCTGTGGCTGTTTCATATAAACCTGCAGATAGGGCAGCGGAGGCTGGTATGATGCTGGCAACATAGCTGGCTTGCTTGCTACCTCATTCTTCTCTTCTAGTATCTTTCCACTTTTAAGTGTTACTGCCATGCATTGCTCTTTTGGATTCATCTCCGGTTGGCCTAGCAGCTGCCCTGTGGATTTTGCAGCTGTCCAGCATGCTGTGTGACCTGATTCTCAATTATCTTATTGTGGGCCTTCAGCATGTTCAGCTCCTTATCGATCCTATTCTGCCCCTCCAACAGTTGTTTCATCATGCCCATCAACTTAGAAGATCCTTCTTGCTGTCTACCTTGCCGTTGCTGCTACTGCCCTTGCTGTTGGTAGCCTTGATTGGGGTTTGAGCACCAGCCTTGGTTATACCCCTGATTATAATTGTTTTACTGTGGATTAGGGAGTTGATCGATGAAATTTGCCTCCTCCGAATTGTTTGTCGGGCATGCATGGAAAGAGTGGGGGCCACTGTAAATTTCACAAACTCTATATTGGGCAACGGGATGTACCTGAGGTACTAGTTGTACATCCTTTGTGGTCAAATCCTTGAGCTGTTTGGAAATAGCAGCAAACTGGGCCTCAAACTGGTGGTTTTGTCAACTTGATGCACACCCCTAGTGTTGCGGCGTGGTTCATCATCATCCTCAAGGTTAAGCATAATCCTCTTGGCATCCTCATATGGTGCATGTTTGAAATTACCTCCAGCAGCAACATTTAGGGTGCGCCTATCCTATGAAGACATAGCTCGATAGAAAATTCCCAGCAACGCTGGTGGGTACACCATATAGGTAGGACAACGCTGGATTAAATCCTGAAATCTCTCCCATGCTTCCACCTTCATTTCGTCATACTTCTGCGTGAAATTGCAGATTTTTTCCACGAAGCTCATCCATTTTGTATCTGGAAAGTATTTCTTAAGGAACGCATCCTCCATTTGCGCCCAAGTGGTGATACTGCTCGCTGGTAATGTTTTCAGCCATCGTTTTGCTCCATCCTTAAGAGAAAATTTGAACAAGTGCAACCTCTTAATCCTCAGGGCAGCCACAAATCTTGGAGGTAGCACAAATATCTAAAAATTCCTCCAAGTGAAGGTTCGGGTCCTCCAATGCCGTTCCGCCAAACTACTTATTATGCACCATTTGAATCAAATTAGTTTTGAGCTCAAAAGGGTCTTCAATATTCAGAGGTGTTATAGCTCCAATAGGAGTTGGGCGGCGAGGCCGCATGAGCTGATTGATTGGCAGATTTGGAATGTTTCCAAAAGGATCGACAATGTTGTCTACCACAGCATGCTGATGCTGCCATTGCTGGTTAACAGGGCCTGGAGGAATGGTCACAGGTCGCTGGTTGAGGGGGTCAACAGCCACAGGATTGATGAGATTGCCGTCAGCATTATGAGGCAAACCATCTTGGTTGTTAGGGGGGTTGAAATGAGCCATTGTCACTGTGTCTGCTGTCTCCTTTTCTTTATGTTTCCTTGTCTGCTTATGGTTCGCCCTAGCATCGCTCTCAATGTCAGGGATGTGTACAAGTGCAGGCTTTTGACTCCTGGTTTGCATACACCACTGGTGACACTACAGTGGGCGCTATCAGTAACCAGTCACAAGAAAACAAAGAAATCAGACAACAGAAGAGTCTAATCAATCAAAAACACTAAGTAGTATTATTTAGCGTAGTCCCCGGCAACGGCGCCAAAAACTTGTTCGCGTAAAACGAGCTGCAAGTGTACAGCGCGCTGTAGTAAACAAGGTCGAATCATAGAGACTGTTGTAAACAACACTGTCCTTAGGATTTTAATTGATTAGACCAAATAACAAATAAATAAAATCGAGATTGTGGTGATAATAAATTGAGATAATAAAGTAAATAAACAGAAAGTAAAAGCAAGAATATCAATTGGAGGGAAAACGTAGTAATAGGGAACCTAGGTTGTCCGGGGTTCACTACAGCCTATACTGCTCAACTGATAAATCAATAACTTGGCAAATAATTCGTCCAACTTGTAGGGCTCCCTAGCCTATGTCATCTACAACCAGCTGTTCACTGCTATTGCAGAACTACCCTAGTCCCAGACACCCTGTTGTTCCCCAGTGATGCCTGGCCTAGGGTGCAGTGGGCGCTGTGCTAGGCCCTAAAAATCTTTCTCGACAATCAGTAAGGTAGAGGTTGAATATGGAATGGTCTGATTTCCTAGCTTCTCCTGTTCAGTGCTTCACTAAGTCATCTAGAATGTACACAAGGGTGATCAAGCCACATGCACTTTTAAGTTCTCCATAAACAAACCAAGGAATAACGAATATATATAAAACCAAGTCTGAAATATCAATTAAACATCAAAGAGTGTAGCTACATCTCATAATCCTAGATAGAAGAAATTAGTTCATGGAGGAGGAGAAGAAGAAGAAAATAAAATAAAAGATAGCAGTCGACATGACTACAAATAAAAATAAAAAGAAGACTCAAGAACCACTTTTTCTCCAGGCGAATTTTGTGATTTTTCTCCTCCCAAAGCTTGTTAATTTCGTGAGAAAGCCTCTTGCTTTTATATCTAGGGTTAAATTCTAAAAAGAGTAGGTTTTGGAATTAAATTCCTAGACTTTACCTTCAAGAATCCCTCTTTAATTATGCTTCTAGATCTTCTTTCCTTGCTGGGAGTGTCCACGTGTTCTCCTATAAAAACTCTTTGAATTTAGGCGCAAGCTCCAAATTAATTATAAATCGGGACTTTGACTCATGATGTATCTGGACGCTGTTGCTGGTGCAGTTTGAATTGGAGTTGGGCAGTCAGCAGCGCCTAGTTAAGTTTTGGGCCAAAGTCGTCAAAATCCTCTCCAAAAAAGACCGAAATGCACCTGAAAGCAAACAAGAGCTAGAATTTGGTGTAAAAGCAAGTGATTTCTTATCTAAATGCATGAATTGATGCTAAATGCAAGACCAACTACAATACATGCTGTAAAATATATATAATTTCATGCTCATCAATCCATGAAAGTAAAGAAGGATATATTTCATATAAAAAAATCAAGTAAAGAAGGATATATAGGAAGAAAGAATACTCTAGTTTGAAATTGACGTGAACCGATTAATCATCTCCTTTTGGTCTGGGATGTTAATGATCTATAAAGTTTATTTTTAAAAAAAAGGAAGAAAAAAATTAATATGATAGGATATATGTCGTTTTTTTGGACATATATAAATACCACCACAACAAATATGCACACAACTATCAAAATTTTAAATGATGCAAGAAGGGTGGAGCCATTTTATATGGGGACACTGAGGTTGACTTGATGCAAAAACAATAATAGGCTACTCAACCACCTATAAGCTATTCAATCAGAAGAGTATTTTTGGTGGCTAGAAATCTTAGCCTTAGAAAGGATACGTATAAAGTGGCATAGTATTCCTTCGAACCCTGTATATTATCACCACGATCATGCCTGAAAATTTCATTTGGGTTTGGTATGTAGACATTTTTGGCATCTAATGTATTTCAAATGGTTTAGAGACCAGATTCCAACATAAACTGTTGAGGAAAGCCTATGATTCTTCGTGATGGCAGAATACTAAGTTTCTTGCAGCGCAAAAGAAATACTGAGCGTTGTTCAGTCTTATATCTAGTAATCCGAAATTTCACTAAGTTTCACTAAGTTGGCTGGAAATAGTGATGTCAAAGATTAAGGCTACTGTATACAGTACTAGTAGAAAACCATGAATTTTTCTTTTTTCCAGAACCAAAAAGAATCATAACATATACTGATCAAAAGGCCAAGATACACAGGAACTGTAAAAATTTTGTATTGTTTCTACTTTGCATTAATTATTAATTGGCCCAATATTTTAGTCCTTGATTTTATAAAAAGCATCCTAAGTTAAAGCAAGCCACCCAATAGGAAAAAGAGTATTGCTGTCACATGGATGAGAGAAATTTGATTTCACTGTCTTCTATGGGTAAAAAAGAAGGATGTATTCGAATTTTTTACTCCCTCACTATAAATTCTTATATCTCTCGTTTATCCCTCATAGAATTTGTATATAATTCTTGGTAGGCTACCGACTCGCACATGTTAGCAAGTAAAGCGTCGGGAGTAGCCCGCAAATCGGGGAGAAAACAAGCGAGGCCCAAATGAGATCTACACTCGTGGACTTGGACACCACAAAGTAACCCAAAATCTTAAGGCATTGGGTACATGGGTCCATTCCACTTATATTTTACTCACTTGGTTTCTTTCTATCCGATGTGGAACAATTACTCATACTTGAACACCCAACAATCTCCCCCGCAAGTGTGAATTTCTTCCACATCGAGCTTAGGCGTACTCCCCCTACAACGGAAGCATCTTCTGCGATATCCTCAAGAGCCCGCTCCACAAGACCAAGCCCGTGTTCAAATCTCTTAGATTTTCAAGAGTCACGCCTTACAACTCCACACCTGGGCCTGAAACTGGAGTCTCGAGCTCGCTCTACGTGGGGGCAGCAACCACGGGGCAAACCATGTCGCGTATCAATATCGATCACAGGCCGAACCATTAGCTCCGCTACCATTTGTTAGCAAGTAAAGCGCCGAAAGTAGCCCGCAAATCGGGGAGAAAACAAGCGAGGCCCAAGTGAGTTCTACACTCGTGTTCTTGGACACCACAAAGTAACCCAAAACTTTAAGTGTTAGGTTATGTTGTATGGAGGCCCACTTGAGGTAGTGGGGCCCACGAGGTCCACCCATAAGTTGGCTGCTCACCTTGTAACCCTAGTTGCCTCCTATATATACATGTTGTTCTATGGCACAAATACCAAGATGTAATGTATGTATCCCACCGATCCAATGTGGGTGTGTATGGTATGTGTGTCGATATCTCTCCTCTCCAAATCCGGCACCTCTGATGTCCCCAACGAGGCTATGTGGCACTGTTGGGAAGTGCTGGCCATCTAGAAGACCTGGACTCCAAGACCTGTTTGCTTCCGCTGCTAGGACTCCAAGTAGGTGTCCTAATTTATCTTATTCAGGAAATATATATTTTCCTTCATTGGTAGCGGAGCCTAGAGTCTTTATCTCTGGTCTAAGTTTCCAATCGAATGCCTATTTTTTTTATGATTCACATGTTTACATGCTTGTTTTTTTTGCCTAAAATATGAATCGGTAAAATATGTTTACTGAAATTGTGTAATTTACATGCATAAATTGCAAATGTTTGTTTTAGTCAAATGAAGAATTAAGGCATGTTTGAGGCATGTGTCCTTGCTGTGTAATCTGAAAAAATATAGATGAGGCATTTTTTTTATTTTTTTTATTAACTATTCTCTGTTTTTTTTATTTTTTGTGTTAATCTAACATGTACAAGAACTGTGCATTAGGGAACAATAAAATCAGTTATGTGTTGCTCATCCCTTTTACACTGTACAGAACATAGAAAATGAAGAACATATACAGATAATATCAATATAAAAAAAAAAAAGAAATGAGGCATGACCAGGGAGCACATTCACGGCCTCCGGTCGGTCAATCAACACTGCTTCTCTTTTTTTTTTTCCTTCAATTTCCCTGATTGAACAGCAAATACACAGAATCATTATCAAAAAAAAAAAAATGGATGTAAATCATCCTGTGTGTTTTTTGCTTGTTCCTCTTTTGCAAAACAACAAAAAAAAAAACAAAAACAAAAAAAACAAAACCCGATACCACAAACGGTGGCAGAAGGGCCAACGGCCGCTGCAGATGGCGGTGAAGGGCCGGAGGTGAATCGCACCGAAGCACCACAGACGGTGGATGCACGACGGCGGCTCGGTCCTCCGTTCCGGGTGGATGCCCTGCGACGGCGGAGCTGGATCGGGCGGCTGACGGCTGCGCGACTTCACCTCCACTGGCTACTGCGGCTGCTGCACATGAGATGGCGGCCGGCGGCGGTCTCTTCTCGCGAAGGAGGGCAGCTGTGGAGATCTGGTGTCGCCACCGGGTCTGACCGAGCTCGCCTCCTCGCAAAGGAGATGCTCACCGCGGCGGGGGCGACGTGGCATGGCGCTGGGCGGCACATGGCTGCTCGGGCCTGACGCAGAACCGCCTGCACTGGTGGCTCCGGGCGGCGGGAGGGGCGGCGGCTTCTCCTGCAAAAATCAAGAAAAAATAAAGGGGGAGGGAGAAAAGGGTTTTTATGGGCAATAAATGACTTTTACACCAATTGCCACAATCAACCGCATTCACAGCCCTTTAATTCCTCCCAATTACCACGTTTTTCTTCTTTGGTTATGAATGCTGTAACCGACAATAATTACTCCTTCCTTATTACTCTTTTAAACAAAAGTTTTTTTTAAATTTTGTAATCAGCCATTATGGCATTCAAAATTCAATTTTTTTTTTGGAAAGTTTTTTTTAAAGGAGTATAAATGGGGTTCAACGCATTAAATGGTCAACCACCAACATATTAACATTTTTTTTTTACCTATGCATTAATGTTTAAATGTTAATTTGTTTAACATATCTAAACATTAATGTTAATATGTTAATTTTTTTAACATACCTAAGCATTAATGTTAATTTGTTTAACATAACTAAGTATTAATAATTTGTTTAATATGTTAATTTGTTTAACATACTTAAGTATTAATGTTAATTAGTTTAACATAATTATACAATAATGTTAATTTGTTTAACATACCTTTGCACTAATGTTAATTATTTTAACACACCTATGAATTAATGATCAATTAGTTTAATATGTTAATTTGTTTAACATACCGGTGTATTAATTTTAATTAGTTTAACACAATTATGCAATAATGTTAATTCGTTTAACATACTTGTGCATTCATGTTAATTTGTTTAACATGCTTTCCATGATGTGTTGATATGTTTAACATGTCATTGTATGCTTTAATAAGTTAAGGCAAGGAATAACAAATAGCAAAATTTATATAATTAATTAGGCTAATTCTCTTTATGTATTTACTTTAAGGACGATGATTGGGAACATAGTGAACTTTCGACTCCTAGTTATACATTAAATTATTAGCCTCGTTGATTACAAATTTTTTTTTGCTACACAACATACATGCAATGTGAACATCTAAATCCCTGCGTGTTTTAGTTATACAAGTATGATTCTCATTAAACTTTGTTCATCCTATTTTTATAGCATGACTGCTGCTGCTACCACAGCTATTATCGCGGAGCTCAACAAAGGGTTGAAGCTCAATGGCGATAACTACGCTATATGGAGCGTAAAAATTCAGTATGTGCTGGAAGAGCAAGAGGCTCTGGAAGCCATCAACCAAGTCATGATTGAGCCTGAAGCTGGCACCACGGATAAGCATAAGGCTGACCGTGCCACGTATGATGCTTGGAAGAAGAAGGATTCTGCTGCTCGACGTACGTTGTTGAGTGCAGTAGGAGAAGATATCTTCT
>JAKUCV010006676.1:9390-19578 GCA_028386065.3 Turnera subulata | reverse complement strand
GATTAGACAAGGAATTCCAGAATATAAGTCCGAATTAAATGTTGATGAAACTGCTGCAAATGTGGAGAAACTCGAGGAAGGTAATATACTTTATAGTTTATACTCCATCTTATGTGTTTGTTCATTAATATTTGTTTACTGTCTTACATGAATTGCTAATGCTATTGTCTACTGTCAATTGCAATTTGAAAGAAATGAGGGACTTGTTGATTCAAGATCCTTCTCATGAAGTTTGATATTGGACATTGGATGCTGGTGGAATGGAAGTGAACTGATATGAATGTGAGTATGTTCATAATTCAGTTTTTTCCTGGTTATTTGACTATTTGATCTTTCCTTCTTCTAATGTGATTCATTGTGTTGTTGTTCAATTTTTAGGTTTTGCTGAAAATTGGAATGACAAATCTGAATCGTCTCAACTCAACTTCTTCTGCAATGGTGGAGCAACTCAGCTTCTATTTCTGGAATTGCTCATTGAGATGTTAATTAAATGTGTAAATAGATTATTTAGTCCATCTTGTTTTGGATTTGAACATTGGTATTGTATTTCATTTCAATTGTGTCTGGGATTATTTTGATGCACTATGTGATGATGCCAAGTCTGGTAATGATGTTACTCTTTTCAATCCAAAAAAAAATCTTTGTTTTCAGTTTATGTATTTGCTATCGGTCGATACTAATTCCGACCGAACCGAGGTCGGTACTTATCGGCATCGTGCCGATCGGCATAGAGAGAATAGCGGCACGGCATCGGTCGGAAAAAAAGGGTGTCGGAAAAGTCATACCGATCCCTTATCGGCACGGCATGTGCCGAACCGACCGTTTGCTCTCCCCTAATCACAGTTACCTTGATCCACATCCTCCAGCAACATACAGGGCATACGCTTTCACTTTCAGGTGTATATGATCCTTTTCATATAAATGCAGTTTTGTGAAATCAACCTTCGATTACAGATGCTGGGGAACGGCAATAATCAGTTTCATCGTTACTCAAAATTTTTCTGCTCTGAGACTCGTTAGTCAAAATTTTTCTGCTCTATCTCAGAAATTAGAAGTTGAAATACCAAGAGAAGGGACATGCACTTGCAAAATGCTGCACAATGATTTAATTTATGCTAAAGCACATACAGGCAACCATCAAAAAACCAGTAACTTGCTCATGACACTAAGCAACAGGTAGGTGATTCTCTGGTCCGTCTTACAGAATACAGAAACGCATTAATCGCACAAGCAATGATGACAACATTGGAAGACAAAATACGGATGGTTTCTACAACTGACAATCAAAACGTAATGCAAATACAACTAGATTACATTCTTTCCCTTCTCTTGGTGACACAGGAAAGGAGCCTAAACAAAGGCCAACTAACTTGAGCAACCGACTTCCACCCAATAAGCATAGACAAAGATACAGGATGGTCCCATTGGCACGTTGGAACTCATTATCGAAAAATATTACAAATCCTCCATAATGGGTGCACGATCTACAATAAATTCATGCCTGGCATTGGAGGAAAACGTACAAGCATTCTGAGTTTGCTTCTAAGCATTCTTCAAAGGAGGCACTCACTTAGTCTTTTATTGTACATATCCTGGCACAACTCAGCAGTGCACAGCTTCTCTTTTGATGCACGATTTGCACCAGCCAGTATAACCAAGTCATTATTCGTGGATATCTGACCGGGCCACCTTATGCCAAGTATCTGAACAGATTGGGGTTATCTTTGTCTCTCTCGAGATAATCTCTCGTAATCAAATCTTCAATCCTCTTTTTAATGGCTTTGAAATCAGGCTGTAAGTTCCAATTGCCATAAAGAGACCATTGACATCAAATTCAGGATAAAATGTAAAATAAAGATCATCAAACAATGATATAAGTGATAGACAAACCTTAAACATGCGGCCCAACTGCTCAACACACTCCATAACCAGCTGCTGATGACCCAACACTTTCCTACTCTTCATAATGCGCACAATTGAGGCATCAATTGCATACCTTCTATCCTTGTCAACATCTTCAATTACTTTCTTTTTCTCATCCAAAGGAGGCAGAGGAATCTGTAAATTGAACATACCCAATACATTAACTTAACGTAGAAAAATAATATTGAATGATAATAGATGCTGTGAAGAGGTTGCCACATACCTTGATCCTTCTCATTTTGTCAGTAAACTTAGAGTTGAACTCAAAATAGTCGGTGGGAGATATAGTTTTTGTATTTGGCTCTTTGTTTAGAATCTTATACTTGGCACATGACAAGGAATGAAGCAATCTAACCACGTCGTCATCCGTTAAGTTCAATTGAGTCATGATCTCTGAATAACTCAACCTATCTGAAGAGTTGAAAAGCAATAATGCAGAAGCCTAAAAGGAAAAAAAATATATATATTAGTACTAAAAGAAACACTTACAGGACCCCATACCCATAGACACTCAGCTAACCTGATAGGTTGTCACAACCAGCTCCACATTCTTTTGCTCAAACTTCCCAACAAGGTTACAAGTACCCAGTGAGTATATCCATGTGAGTTTCCGATGCTTGGTCTTTATTTCATAGAATTTTTTGAAAACCTCAACACACTTGACCTAATGAAGCATTAATCAGAAGAAAGTCCATCAGTGACTGGGAAAATTCAACTATTGGTTAGTTTGACAGTATCAACCAAGAAACCCCTGAGATTTTGGCTAAGAGAAAACCCAAGACCTACCATTTCTGCTGGTAGGTTCAAATCAAAGGACTTGTAACTTGGCCAGAAGCCAGTAGTCAAAACAGTAACGGTCAAGTCAATTCCAGGATTTGCATCCGGGTTATTGCTCAGATACTCCTCAAAACTAGTCTGGTTTTCCCTTGCTAACGTCAAATCCGTAACCTACAACAGAAGATCAATTTCATGAAAGAATGCAACTTAGCATCCCTGTTTTAAAGCATCCACCACAACCCAGACTAATAATTATCCAGGAATTACTTGAGGGAACTTACCATTCCCTCCATCTTGGAGGTGAATTGACCACCGCATTGCTGCTTCAGCTTTGTCAAAATGCTTCTTTCATGGTCATCATTAGCACTCTTGTCAAAAAGAAGTCTTCGAGCAAGCTTTTTCCTGCCATTGTACATACAAAGAATGAAATCTTAGTCTATCATAGACGCTTCTTTTGAAAAGTAAAACAGCTCAATTAGAACATCTATCATAAGAAAAAATGTAGTTTACCGATAAAATTCAGCAAAGAGATCTTTGTCACTAATATAAGCAAGTAGCTTGACCACCTGTATATCAAATCAATGAAATACCCATTTAGATATGTCAAAGAGAAGTAAGGAACTTAATACACTAAAATGACATGACAGCATACCTTTTCCAGTGTTTCCTCAATCGCTTCATCACTCAGTTTCTCACTCCCACCTTTCTTGAGAATATTGTCACAAAAAGTTGCTAGTAATTCTGCACTTGAACTTCCAGCTACACCCTTGTTACAGAAGACCTCAAAAGCCTCTTTCAGTGCCTGTAAAAGAACAATGCACAAACACACTATACCATGAGTATATCTTGCAACTTCTTCAGTTAGGAGGATACTCTTTATTACCAAATCACACTTGTATGCATATATTCTTTTGGTAAACATTCCCTTTTCTTAAAACAAGACAAAAAAAGAATCATGTCAGACATACCTTGTGGAAAAGCGTATGATTCTGAAAACAGTCATTGACGTACGCCAGATATTTGTCATGGAGCTCGATCACCTTCCTCACAAAAACCTGAGCCCACCAATATCAAATTTTTACACATCTACGCATCCGGTAAACATTATTGGTTGAAACCAATAAATTACCTGTTCTTGCAAACCGACTACATCTTTTTTGTCTGCCTGTTTATCCGAAGAAAATAACAAAAACAAGTTTAGAAGAGCATATCAAAGTGAATCACTGCTAGCTGGATGCAGAATAAGGTGGTGAAGAAATATAGCGAGGATGCAACAAGCACTTCTACAAACAGGCAATAAAGATTGATCAAAGACAGAATTTCGCTACCAAATAAAATCTCCAAATTAATCACAACCACAGGTGTGCATGGTTTGACAGGATTTCTTAAGCAAATACTCAACAAATGAAGGCATAATTTCTCAACTTCTTTAGAGTGACCGCTTGCTTGACTTGAATAAGTATCAACAATACAAGGGCTAAACTCCATTCAATCTCCAAGATGCATTTTCATGCATGAGCATAAAATATCTCATCACCATAGGATATGGAAACAAGAAACCCAGTTTCTTGGCCTACAGGAACATAACCAAGCACAAAGAGCTGCCCAAATTTGAACCGGTTAACGCATGCTTAACCATTGTGATAAACTGTAATAATTGTTCCAAGAAGCCCACAAATTCGTGGATGGAATTGTCAAGGACAGTGAACATCTCTGAGACCCACAAAGAAGAAGTGTAAAGAAGAAGAAAAAATCACATTACAAACCTTCTTGTTGCTTGCAGCATCTTCAGCCTGTTTGACCAAAGCTGTACCTTCAGCAGTAACATGCTGCATTGCAAAACAGAAATTTTCTCAGGACAAACAAGAAGAAAAGCAGAAAGAGATATGATGAACGTCGCTTATTAAGAATGCCATTTCCAGCTATATGTAACTGCAAGATGAATATAACCAGGTACCGACCTGCTTAAATATGCTGGAGACAGGATCCAAACCTCGAGGTATTTTAGAAAAGAGCCTAAACATCCTTGATAAATCTTCAACCTAAACCAACACCACAAAAAAATCAAATCCACAATTACCAAGCAAGCAAAATCCAAATATCACAATTAGATAGAAAAAAGATAGATGCTCATTCAAGAAGTACCTTGTCATCTCTAAGCAATGCATGGCATCCAGAGTGCTCTTTCTCAAGCAGTTGGTTTGCAAACACAGACAATAACTCGTGTTGAACTTTCTATAGGAAGAACAGACAATTAGCAAGAGAAAAAAGATTTAAAAGAAAGAAAGAATAAATAACGAACTCATTGACCACTTTACCAAGTGTTACTCTTTCTCAGGTGATAATGACCTCCACTTAACCAATAAACAATGCCCACTCAAAGACCTGGGACCAGCTGATGCAAACAGCCAAGGAAGACTAATTTTCTGCTGTGCCATTAGCTAGGATTACATTTTTAATGTCTAGTCTGCTATTAGCATCACGTTATTCTAATGTCTAGTTAGCTACTAGATCATGTCGTTCTAGGTTTCTAGTTATTGTTAGTATGTCAACGCAAGCTGCAGGAGTCATAGAGGCATCAGGGATATTTCTGCACTTTCTAAGGTTTCTGGGAAAATACATGAGAAGGTTTTGCATCTTTATCTTATGTTGATTTTACTTTTGGTAATTAGTTTTCTTGTCTAGCAAGGAGTTTAGGTGTTGCAACCTTCAGTTCCTGCACAGCTACGTTTTATGAATAAAATGCAGACCAGTGTCTAATTTCTTTGTGGAAGTGCGAGGTTTTATCAGGGAGTGATTCCTAAACCCTTTTAGCAGTTCCTATCCCCATTCCATCAAATTCTATTCTAATCAGGCCTATCTAGACTCTTATTGTATTCTGAAACTTATTCTCCTCCAACCATCAAAAAAATCAATATACAAAAAAATATATAAAATCAGCACCAACCTCTAGCAACTTTGGCTCACTACTGGAGTGCAAATAATGAGAAACTCTATCTTTCTCACGCTTTAGACACTCCTCCGCCTGATACAACAAGAAGATGAATTATACAATTTGAAAGGCACAAGCAATTGCTTCTACGCTCCCGAAAAAAAATTCACGCTTACCTTCAACATGTAATCTGGACATGAATCTTCTAGAATCCAGTTAGACGCCTTCCGAGAATAATAGGCAGCAGTATCTTTAAGCATGGCTTCTTCAAAATCGTTTTCATAGTAATCCATTTGCCCCATTCCAATTTCAACAAATATATCTAAAACGTTCTTCAACAAAGCACGGTCTATCTGCTCTCCCTCACGCTCTTGATCAATCTGATGTAAACCAAACAAGTTAGGTACTCTTCTCTAGGAAAAATCTACATGATTCAACCGGCGCAGACAATCAACCATACCAGAGAAATTACTGCATCTCTCACTTTCCCATTCAACTCTTGGTAGACCTGGAATCAAAAGACACGCCATATAATGTATCATCTCATAAGTAAAAGATTATTTAAAAGCTGAAAATGGAATAAAATTTTATAATGAAATGGTTAAAAAAGTATCAGAAGAGAGAATGCATGTGTAAATACCATCAAGGAAAGAACTACGACTGCACTATGATTAAATGCAATTGCATACCAGGTCACGGAAGCAAGTAAGACCAACTTCATTGAGAGGTGGAAGAGATCGCCGAGCAATAAAGTAGCGATCTAGGTAATGAAAGAAACGAGAAAGCCATCTAACCATAACTTTATGGTTCGACCATCTTTTCACAAGCTCTCTCAACATAAACTCATCATGCTTTTCTCTCAAGGATGGCAATACCTGAACCAAAAAACAACCATAAGAACCCGTGTAGAGGCATACCAAACCCAAAATTACAAACAGAGAGCAATAACTGGAAACATAATTTATTGAAAAGAATGCTACACAACATATAATGTGAAGATGAAGTTATACAAATACATGTCACTCACTGTTGAAGAAATGTAATCTTCAAAGGATTCCCGGTATTTGTCATACAGTTGCTGAGAGTAATCATGAGGGGGCTTCTGTGTACACATGTTGTAGATGGTTCTGTTCATGAAGTTATAGAAAAACAGCAACCACAGGAAGAAAATATAAGGGAGAGTCACGTAACATATTTAAGATGCAAAGAAAAGAAAAACATAAGCAAAACTCGAGATATAGCAAAGATTACGTGTAAAGCATCATGTAGTCCTCGGAGCTGAACTGTGGCTCGGGAAGACCTTCCAAGATGTTCTTCAGCTTTGTTATCCCTTTTTGCATAAACTCCCATCCTTGCTCCAGGTCTATCGTCTTCCTCTCGTTCATCGTCATACCGCCAAAACCTCAATTCTCAAACTCTGAACACCAAAAACAATGTAACATCAATAAAAAATCACTGGAAACCACTCCACATTTGAATTTCACTCCATAAGCACTCAATTAACAGAGACAACAAATCATGAAGAGACCAAAACAAACCAAATTCCTAATCGGGGACGCATAGGTAATACTTCAAACAAGAAATGCAAACGATTTGACAGGCAAAATCAACTAACGCCAAAGCCCCCACAAAAAACGTCAATCCCTAGCTAAATCAGATGCTCCACAACAATTCCCCGGCAAGTTCTAAAGCCTCAATAATCTACCCGAAAACGCACCAAAAACGATCCGAAAAGTAAGCAATCAAGATCCGAGAAGCTTCTCCAACACAATTTATCTTCATTTTCCAACTGATTTCCCCAGTAACCGAAAAAACAAAAGCAAGTACTCTCGAATCAGAAGCAACCGGGCCTCAATAAAGCTTAACACGAACGCAATCCGTCACGTGTTCATGGCAAAACAACGCATCTAGAAAGCTCAGAAATGACGAAAAGCGACGAGATCGAGACACGTGGCGTGCTACACAAACGCAGAAAACGTTACCTGTGTTTGTACTACGAGCACAAATTGGTACGTATATGCGAACGTTATAGTGGAGAGGGAAGAAGAGATAGAGAGAGAAATGACCTGATTCGAAGAAGAATCAAACCCTAGAAGTTGTGGATGGAGAAGAAGGAAGAAGAGAAGAAGAAGAAGAGGTACGACAGGTCATTGATTTGAAAGAGGTAGAAGATGTGGCCTCTCTGCTCTCAGGGTCTTGGATCTTCTATTATTCTCTGTTTTTCTTTTTTCTTTTCATTCTAATATAAGTATCTTATTTTCTTTTCTTCGTTTATTTTTTTTTCTTTTAAATAACTGGAAGCTATCTATCTGTATTCTGTAGTTATTTAAAAGGAAAAAGAATATAATTATTGTGAAAGCTATCACCTTTCGCGATTATGGATGCATGGCGTCATAAGTAAAAGAGGAGGGAGGAATCGTGTGCAGTAGACTAGAGAAGGGAGTAGGAGGGAGAGGTGCAAAGTAAAAACTGGGTAAACGACAAGCAGTGATGATGCAGCTGGCTGTTTAATTATTTGGTGGTTATTTTAAGTCTTAACCTATTATTTTATCTAACCAAACCAAACACAGTATTTTGGAAGAAACTACTATATATGCGTTGTCGTGCTTTAAATTATCTGGCTTAGTAGTTAGTCAAAGTATAGTAATGGTATTTGGCGGCATAATACACTTGTCTTAAATGATTCTATACTTTGTTTTGAGACTATGATAAAAGAGAGTTATTTCACACAATATATCCAATTATTTGGACGACACAAGACTTTATAAAAGGTTTTAATTTTCTTTTTTTTATCTTTTCACCCTTTCAATTTCTCAAATATTATCTATGTTCTTTTATTTTATGGTATTTTGTCTCGGAATTTTTGTTTGATTTCCTTAAGGTAACCGTAAAATCACAAGAAAGAAGGTATGGATCTCCGAGTCCTGAATGCTTAATTTATTTAATATTATTTCTTTTATCTCCTATTTTCATTTTTCTAAATCAATCAAATATGATATGCCCTAATAATTAATATCATTTCCTTTATTTTTCATTCCATCCTGTTTTCTAAATCAACAAAAACTTTAATTTAATTCCATGCAAAGATTTGATTAAAATATGCCAAAGTCCATCAAGTATACAAATAGAACCCAAGTATATATGTCTTCTAATGATATCTTCCAAATCGACTACAATAACAATCCAGGCTTCTTCTTCATTGGGACATTTGAACAAATAACCTAAAAAAATAGTTTAAGGGTCAAGTTAGTAAAAAACTATTATTTTTTAAAAAAAATTATATAAGTTATTAATTTTACATTTGGAATCAATTATTATCATCCACAAAATCTTCAGATGCTCATAATTAATGAATTTTTTATGAAGCTACATAAAAGTACCCAACAAAACCAATAAGGTGACATTCTTATTTTGTTACTAAAAATTGCATTACCAATACCTCTCATCCTAAGATATAATGAAACGCCCCGACCCGTATTTACCGTATATAATAAACACGTGCCGAAACTGTAACGACTCAACCAAACAAAGCCCAGCATACAGTGTAATCAACAGAGAACTGACTCAACAGCCCAAAATATAAACACCTGAAATCTGGCCCTTCGGCCCAACATCAATACATATCACCCGAATCCGGGATCATCAATAATAACTCAACCGGCCCATTGGGCCAACAATAGCAATAAATAGCACAGCGGAAGACTTAAAAACTCACAAAGACACTGTATGCAACACAGATGCAAACTAATGGATCCGAGTCCTGTCCGAGGGATAACGCCGCAGCCTGTCTGGAATGCTTCATACCTGAACCACAAATGACTCAACCTACGGGATGAAAGCCCGCAGGTGAGGGGTGAGTCCGAAGTGCTCACCAACCAAGGATAAACAGAGATATGCAGGCAACCATAATACTTCAAAGAAGGTAATACAGACAACAGTCACAAACCATACCAAAGACAATACCGCACAAGACAGACCAAACCCAAAGACTCGTCCCAAACATACCAAAGACTTTATTATTATTCCAATTTTATCTTTCTGGCCCCCGTCACGGATAAGTTAAGGTCGTACCAGGTTATCAACCTGTTCCTGGTGCCAGATCAAAAAGAACCCGGGATCAACATCCCAATAACAAATCTCAGGGATCAACATCCCAATCACAATCTCAGGGATCAACATCCCAATCACAATCTCAGGGATCAACATCCCAATCACAATCTCAGGGATCAACATCCCAATCAAACCGGCATCAACATGCCCATCACAAGTAACCCAGATTATGGCCACCACAAAACAGCCTCAAACCATCCGGCCGTACCTCTACTTACCACGTGACAATTAAATCATCATCTCAAATTGAAACGCCCCGACCCGTATTTACCGTACACAGTAAACACGTGCCGGAACTGTGACGACCCAACCCAACGTGACTCAACGTATAGTGTGTACAACAACAACTCGGCCCAAACGGCCCAAAATAACAAACAACAATAATAATAAAACCGGCCCAATGGCCCAACAACAATAACGATATGCACAGCGGAAGACTTTAGCTC